>JAASFN010000272.1:0-26505 GCA_023333795.1 Globisporangium rhizosaccharum | reverse complement strand
TGTGCATGTCGCTGCCATTCGCTGACTACGCGTTGCTCCACCAAGTCTGCTGGCTTCGTCTTGTTGCGCCATCCGCACGCTTTCGACGACCTTGCCGCCACTTCCTTTTCGTGATTGAGCTCTGTGTGAATGAACACGTCTGGCGACTGCTCTGGCAAGCGCTGACGTGCATGTACAGCTCGCTCTCGCCTGCGTGCGTATGAGGAAGGCAGTCTTGGTCGCGGCATCGCATGCTGTGGCGATTGCTCGTGGTTAGCCTACCGTGAGCGGGCTTCGCATGGCCTTGACGAGTGAGTTTGACATCGACTACCATTTCTCACTCTTAGGTCGAGTGATGTCTGTCTGCACATGGTACATCCGACTCGCGATATCAGCGAGCACGCACCTCCAGACACGCACACGGTTTCCTTCTCTTCTTCAACGGGCTCGTGCGGGATCAAGACCTGGCGGGTGATGGTCAGCGCTTGTGCGACTCGACGTCGGCACGCACGTTGCATCTTAACGGCGATACGACCAACAACATGACCGAGTACTTGGGGCTGCACAAGGCGACTGCAGATGACGGGTGGGAGACGATCGCTGGTCTCGAAGTTCACGTGGACAAGAGAGTATGACATTGACTTGCTACACGCTCTGCGTCATTTGCCGAGGACGCTCCAGACGCCATGTCTTCTCAAGCTTTGCGCATTCAAGGCGCTCACTCGCTCTGTGGAGCTCTCAGTGCTTTGCGCTCGTGCGTGCGGAGTTGCTACACTGTAGTTGTTCAGCTGGTTCTGTTGCGAGCAACTTGCAACTTGCAATCGCCAACCTGTAGTGAATGAATAGGCTCTTTCGTGGCTGCTGTCTGTCAAGCAAGTCGTTGTGTGTCGACTTGAGCAGCTGTATTTAACACCGAGCGTGATCGTGCTCGCGTGTGTGTTTGCTTGCTTGCAGCGACTTTGCTGTTGTGGATGGTCGGACCTTGCAGTGGTCAGGTGACTTCAGCGTTTGCTGGTGAAGCTGATCGAGGCAGAGCGCACCACATGGTTGGTCAGCGGATCAGTGGATCCGCGATTTGCTCATGTGACTCCAGCAGACGCAAGCTCACGTGTGGCTTGAGCAGTCTGTTGGTCTAGTCGCGTCGAGCAAGCAGTCTCTCGATGTAATCACCACTTGGACTTGCACAACAAACGAGTTGGAACCAGCGTGCAGGACGTGCAATGGCGCGAGCGAGCGAGTGCTGTTGCAGAGACGTTCTGTGCCTACAGCTGGAGCGAACCACCAAGGCGAGTCATCTTCCAAACTGGCAGCAGCGCCAACACGCAATCGCACCGATCGCTCCTTGCCTGGTCGATCTGCTGGCTTGCTTGGAGCGAGTCGACAGTCCACCCACCAACTCGCCCAACTCGCCACATACTCGCAACTTGAGGACAAGGAGCAGCTCCACAAGCAACAATGACGTCTGGGGACGCGAAAAAGGAAGCTCCTGGTGAGCTCGTGCTGGCAAGATGTGTGAGTTGCATCGTCCAAGAGCCACACGCCAAGAGTGCGTGAGTGATTCGTCTGGCAACCTTCAACTCGAGCGATTGAGCATGTAGATATCGTTGACACGAGCAACTGCTCGCTCGTGCACCCACACACGACGACTGCAAGCACACGTGACGGCGCACGTGGTCTGCCGCCATGCATTCGTCGTGTCCTCAGCTTCTACAACAGGGCAGGACAGTCATTGTTGCCATTGCAGTTGCTCGTGCTGCTAGCACCAGTGCAAAGCAAACCGCAACACACGACGCGCCATGTCGACAGAAGCAATTGCTGCAAGCGTTCTTCTGCCGCCACACACACACATACAACTGCATGGACCGCGACGCACACCTCGTGCGTCCCCACACTTGTTCGCATGTTGCAACCATTCAGTCGCTTTGTCTTCAGTGTCGTCCAAGTTGGAAAGATCGTTTTGTTTTGACCCATGATTTGCACAGCAGACTTGGTAGTGAAATAACCGAGGACGCTCGAATTCTGCAATCGTACTGACTCTTTTCTCTGCCACGAGAAAAATGCAGAAAAGCCATTTTGCAACTGACTTATTCATTGTATGTTTTCACTGTCCCACATTGTTGATGAGCGACCTTTACAGAGAACCAGCTGGCGCGCTGAATGGCTTCGCATACATCGGCAGCAGTGGCAGCAAAGACCAGCTCTCCCGCTTCTTGGTTGCTGTCTTACTTGCTGTTGCGACTGGAACGACGAACGAGCAACCAGCGCTGCGATCCACGCAAGAGCTCCTTCATTCTGCAATTCGCACCGCGAGCGCCAAACAAACAAACAAGCGAACGCTTCTGCGCCAGCCACGTACCCAGTCGTCGTCGTCAGCGACGATTCAGCACGCGCAAGGCTCCCTGTCGCACGCGTCCGTTTCAAAGCACTGACTTGATGCTCTTGCGTGCACGAGCGCAAACGAGTGAGAACTGAAGCACCAGCAAGCACTTGCCAACATCGCAGCAGACAAGCAAACAACAAGCAAGCACTTGCAAGCGAGCAGCGCCAAACAACAACAACAACAAGCAACAGCAACGATGCACGACGGACCGTCACGGATACGCCGCTCGAATAGCTGCACAAGCACGACGCCCACGACGTTCCCGATCACGAGCATCGTGAGCTCGTCGTACCAGGAGCAACAGCACAGCCTTCTCGGTGGCAGCAGCTACCCAGCGAGCTACACGCCTCCGCTCGGTCGCGCCGTGCGCTTTGACGACCTCGACGACAACGATGACAATGACAATGATCACGAGAACAACCAGTGCGAGCACGACAGCAACAACAACGACTTGTCAACCGGAGACGAGAGCGACCACCCAGTCGTCGCAAAGAGCAAGAACCCACTGCGCCGCCGCAGTGTCGAGCACAGCAACAACAACAACAACAGCACACCAGAGCTCAGTCGCGCACAGAAAGCCGGGTGTTTCAACTACATCAAGCGCCGCCACAGCATCGCACTCGCATTTTCCTCCGACACAGTTCTGCCCGACGCCGATGCAGTCCATGGCGCCGACGCGAGCAGCTCGAACTGGGAGTTTGCCAAGACAAAGCACGGCGTGACGCTGTTCAAGTCGAAGCGCAGTCGGTGCGAAGTGCGCGGCGTCACGCGCGTGAACTCGTCCGTGAAGAACGTCATGTCGCTCCTTGCTCCTGGCGAGTCGACTGCGAGCTTTGCACACGCACAGAAGATCCTCCTTGGTGACGACAACGTCCTCGAAGCGAGTGTCTTGGCACAATGCGTCCCATCATCCGCGTCGCGGTACTTTCACTGCGGTCTCAAGCACATGGCGCTGAAGAATCCGTTTGGGATCGCACCGATCGACCTCGTCTTCCTCGACTACACGGACGTCTCGACGACGCCAGACGGCAAGCTCGTGGGCTACCGCATCATGGAGTCGATCCGCGTGCCCGAGTACCGCGCAGTGCCCAAGTACGTCCGCGCGTCGCTCCGGTGCGAAGTGTACGTTGTGCGCGAGACTGACGTCCCGGGCGTCGTCGACGTGACGTTTGCGTCGCACTTGGACCCAAAGAGCAAGTACGCGTCGTCCAAGCGCTCGCACTGGCTCGACCAAGCGAGTGCGCGGCTGAGCAACTTGCGCAGCTACGCTGAGAAAGCGAGCTTCTCGCACAAGCTCATCTTGGAGAAAGGCAAGTGGATCCAGCGCACGACGCGGCCGCGGTGCGTGGTCTGCGACGCGAGCTTTTCGTTCTTGCGCAAGCGGCACAACTGCCGCCTCTGCGGCGAAGTCACGTGCAGTCGGTGCAGCCGCAAGCTCCCGATCCTCGTCGATACGGTCACGACGCGCGTACGCGTGTGTCTCCGGTGCATCCTCGACTCGCGCCACGACCCGGACGAGCTCGGACGGTCGCAGTTTGGCGCGTGCGCGAACCGCCGCGGCAGCGTTGGCAATGCGACGTACATTGCGTACGACGACGAAGTCGATCCTGTGCAAGCGCTCGAGCAGCTTGACCACAAGCACGAGCACGAGCACCAGTACATGCGCAACGAGTTTGTGAGCGCATGAAGCACTCGCAACAAGCACAACACACTTCATCTGTCTGCGAACGAGAGCAGGCAACCGAATGCAATCGAATAGACGACGCACTTGTGATCCTCTTTGCTGTCCAATGGCTACACTTTTGTTCAGATTGTTTTGTTCAGATTCTTGTTAGCGATTAAACAATCATGACCAATTTGGATCCAGACCCTTTCAAAATCGATTGGACTATCTTCGCACTCGTTTTCTTCACTATCCACAACGCAAACCAGATCACATCACAAAGACAAATCCACCACACACGTTGCCACAATGCTCCGGAGCAGACCTGCAACGATCGCGTCGGTGCCACTGCGCGCGCTGTCTGCGAACGTGCTCCCAGCGGGCGCTGAAGCAACGGGAATCGTGCTCGATGTGCTCACGTGGATCGTCGTCGCGCTGCTCTGCCTCGTGCTCTATCGGCTGCATCAGATCTACGCGCGTCGGCGCTTGGGCTACCGCGAGATCCGGCAAGACGACCACGTGCTCTACTCGCGCTCGCTCATGGGCACAAAGGACTCGTGGGAGACGATCCCAGTTGCTGCAGCATCTACTGCAGCTGCAACTGACCGATCTGTATGAGCGTTTGTTTGCTCTTGGTCGATCCGACGCGACGACCTACAGCTGCGAGCAAGGGCAAGCGCAAGCGAAAGCAACTACAAGACAGCGTGCTGCATGTGCTTTTACCAGCAGAGGTCGGGGCTACCGATGATAGTACGTCTAATACACCACGCAAGCGCTGCAAGTTGCAGTTGAAGAGCCAGTCTCGTGCATGCGCCGACTCGATTGTTGCAATTGTTGCGTGACGCAAGCGCAAGATCCACTACCGATCAAACAGCGCGGCAACTTCGTCGACTAAACACGCAACAACACCATCCAAGTATACACACATGCATATGAACAACAACACGAGTGTGAGATGCCTCAACGCAACCAGAGCAGCTGGATCATGCAAGCAGCAGTTGCAGCAGCGACGCACCGCTTCGGTTGATCGCATTCGGCACGTACGTCCACTCGGACGTCGGGTTGCGATCAAAGTCGAACGCGGTTACTGGTGCCACAGGCGCAAGTTGCTGTTGTTGCTGCAGTGGTGGTGGCTGCTGTTGTTGAAAAGGAGATGGCTGAGGCTGTGGATCGTTGTAGCGACTGGGCGGTTGCCGTGCGCCAGCACCAGGTCGCATACCCACACGCGGAGGTCCAGCGCTGCTACCAGTTGCGACTGGGACGCGGAACTTGGATGTTGCAACTCGCGGTGGAGCTGGTGCTGCGGATGGAGTTGGTGCTGCTGTATTGCTATATGCAGGAGCTGCGCTGGCACTTGCTCCACCACCAATCTGGATCGGCGTCTCGTTGATGATTTCGACCAAGAACCTGCGTTCATGCAAACAAAGCGCACGTGAGCAAGCGCAAGCTAACCTATAGACTTGACAACTGACGCACATGCGCATACACAGACGTACTTGGGGACGTTGATGTACTCTTCGTCGCGCCGCTCCCAGTCGTACTGGCTCATCTTGGCTTCGTCCAGCACTTTGCCTGTGTCATTCGTCAACAGTAGCATTCATCATACGAGCATGTAAAGCGCATTTAGTACATCGGTCTATACGCGCATCAATACATTCAGAGAGCATGTGCATGTCGGAGCTCGCGCATTGTGACGTACCAGCAGGCGGCATGTCGTCATAGAGCACGAGTTTGTGCGTTGCGCTGAGCGAGACGAAGCCGTCGTGCCACGTCTTGCGCTTCTGCGTCTTGTTTTTCGTGTACATGCACTCGTAAAGCACCTCGGTGCGCGCACCAAGGAGCTTCCGGAGCGTCACCATCGCGCGCGTGAGCAAGTACGTCGACCGACACCTTCGCTAGCAATGATGCTGCTCTTTTGCGATGGTTTGTTGCTGCAGCAACAAACATGCGATAGTGATGTTTTCGAGTGTCTCTGCGACGTGAATGAACAGTATGTTTGTAAGATTGACAAGATCATACAGATGCTAGTATTCATGTCGAAGCAGTCGTGACGATCAAGTGGACCACACAAAATGACCAAGACGACAACGAAGCTCATAAGGAACAACGACGACGAGAAGCTCATGAGGAGCGATGACGCTGCGCTGCTTGCTCCTTGGAGCGACACCATGAGTTCACTGTAATGCGAGCGCGCACAAGCACAAGCGTGGGGATAGAGCGATGCTATAGGTGCTTGAAAGCGTCACAATTGGTCGATCGACAGCAAACGCAATTTCGATGAGCACATGAGCATGTGCGTGAGCAGGTCGATGTGCATATGTGTATGTGCGGGGGCAGGTCGAGCTTGCGAGCAGGAGCTTGCATTTGTCTTGTCCGCAGCAGTACTAGCTGTTCAGTCATAACTGCTGCTGCTGCGCGAACAGCTCTTTCGAGCACTTTCGTGTGAATCCACACACAGGTGCAGTGTTTCGATGATGCTAGTCGCGCTCGTGCTGCCAGCACCATTTGACTCGCACGTGCACGGGTGTGAGAGCACTGCTATCAACTGCTATCGACTGACTAACGTAGAGCGACAGAGACGAACGAGCGCGCTTGGTGCGCTCTCACATGAGCATTGCTGCTCCTACTTGCGCTACTACGAGGCTGCTTGGTGCGACTGAAAGCGAGTCAGCAGTCGAGAGGAGCGCGTGTAGACGAACGCTTGTCGCTACGTACTATTGAGCGAGCACTAGCAGACGAGCAACAGCGCGCACTCACATACTCGAGGTGTTCACATGCCGCGACAACGCTCGAGCATCAAGCTCATGAGCATGCCATCGAGCTCGAGATGCTCGACATCGTGAACCGTGCATCGGATTTCGCAGGTTTTGCTGTCGCAGAAACTTCAAGTACTATCGATTTTTGCAGGTCTGATGTTCTCAGGCGTGAATGCGAGCTTCAACATAGAAAAGTAGCAACCGGCGCTTCGCATAGTGAAATCCAATCAACGCAAGGATCGCAGTGGCGCGACCTTTGATGCGCGCATGCTCACTCGTCGAGACGAATCTGAGCGTGTGTCGATCCATGGCAGCATATCGACGACAGTGTGAAGAAGCAGTAGCAAATTCGCAAGACGCTTCCAGGCGTCGCTACACCAAAGCGTCGCGCGCTGTTGTAAAGGAGTTCGATCGAATCGAATCGAGCATCTCGTTGTGCATGTCTGCGTCGAGGCAGCAAAGAATGCGGTCGAGCATGTGGTCCACACACAATGCTGCATGGGCTCGCGGCAACTTCAACTCGACGCTCCCTGCATAACTCGATGCATTTTAACATCCTCGCGCGCTGATTCGCTAGAATCGAAATCCAGAAACGTCGCGACCTGCAACACTTGATACAAATGTGAGTGTGAGTGAGTGAGTGAGCCGACCGACATGAAGAAGCATGCATGTCCTTGAGCTTCATAGACCTCATGGAGCTCTCGATCTCTCCAAAGCCTCTCATTCCTCAAGTTTCTTTGCGCGACACAAGCGACAGAAGCCCTCAAGCAACCAGCCTCCCAATCGCGCGCGAGCCTCTCTCGACTCTCGCCGCCGTCTTGTCCAAGCCTTCCCAAGCTCTTCCCAGCCACCTCTTCCAGTATGGTCAAGTCCGACGTGTACAGTTCGCCTATCGTCTTTGCGCAAGCCGACGTGCGGGTCGGCAAAGTGCTCGAAGCCGTGGCGCACCCGACGTCGGAGAAGCACTACATTGAAAAAGTCGACATTGGCAAGGGCGAAGAGCTCGAGATGGTGATGGAGCACCAGCCGCACATGTCGGAAGAAGAAGTGATTGGCCGGCTCGTGATTGTGCTGTGTAACCTCAAGCCGCTCAAGGTCGCGAAGCACAAGTCGCAAGGCGCGATCCTCGCAGTCACGAACGCCAAGGGCCAGTACGAGCTCTTGGAGCCGAGCCCGGACGCCGAGGTCGGCGAGCGCGTGTACGCGGTTGGCGAAGAGCTCTGCCAGCCCGTGACTGCGATCCAGATGAAGAAGAACAAAGTGTGGGAGACGCTCACGAAAGAGCTCAAGACCACGAACAAGTGCGAGCTCATGTTTAAGGACCGCTACCTCATCCGCTCGCGCGCTGGGCCTCTGCGCGTCGAGTCGCTCAAGAAATGCGAGCTTGCGCCTGCTAAGTTAAAGTAGAGCGTGTCGTCCGACCCTCGTTGTCGCCGTGTGGAGCAAGCATCCTCGCGCCGTCGTCGTCGTGCGTCAGCGCTGCTCAGCAATGTGAGCTGTCGTTCGTCTACACGTGTGCGAGCGAGCGAGTCTACGCGTCCTCTTTTTCCAGTTGTCCTGCCGCGCCTCCAGTCAGTCAGCGAGCGAGCGTGTGCGTTGTGTGTGTGTGTGTGCAAGTCGTCCAAACCCAAGCCAGCGCAGTGCGTCTCCAGTCGTCAATCAAGTCGTCGGGACGTTCCCAAACCAACAAGCCAAGAAACAGAGAGTAGTAGTTGTGGCGAAGTCGTTTGCCACAGTTAGTCGCGCCCACACAAACCCAAGGCACCCCCACTTGCCGTTCCTGTAATATCATCTCAAGCAGCAGCATTCACTCCCTTGGCCCTTTGCATCGCTAGTGTCGTTGTTCTTTGCTTGATGCCATGCGCGATCTACTCACTTGCCTCGCTCTCCACATGACCGGAGTCGGTGAGTCAACACGCGCGATCGATCGATTTCTATCGCCGCCAAGAGCTGACGATGGTAGTCACCTGCGCATCGAGACCTATCTGTTCCAAGTCAAGTTTCCTCATGAGACTGTCAGGACGTCATGAACAGCTTAAGGGAGGGTGGCAGCGGAGTTGATCATCTCGCGAGCAGTGAGGAGTGAGATGAAGGACGTCGTGCGAGAGGGCAAGAGCGCAGTCTGTAGCGAATCGAGGACATGAGGTCCAAGTCTCGCTCGTTGCGTTCGCGTGGTGGTGGTGCTTGCAAGAGTGCGTCGAGACGTCGTCGTCGCTTGACAAGCAAATGCGGCTGTCGACCGAACATTGCGACGCTTCGAGCGTCGAGCGCGATCTCGGCGAGATGCGAACGTGGCGGATCAAATAGTGACAAAATGGAGGAAACGCAATGCTACTGATGGGTAATTTAGCCAATTGAAACGCAACGTCGGGTGCGTGTCTTTTTGACGTGCATTCGAGCGGCTTAATTTTGAAGTTAGTTCGAGCATACAAAACGCAAGGTTGACAGTCGAGACCTTGCGTTTTGTATGCTGAAATTGTGCTACAAACTTGCGTTTTGACTGTTTTGGGGCAGTTTGCATCGGGTTTTAGCTCAAATATGGCCACTTTTAGCGCATAATACGACGCAATGTGTGCTGAACTTCAAGCTGACGCGCCCTCTGTCAATCATCTGAAGCCGAGCAGTCAACAGCGCTCGTGGCCACACACGCACACCGCGAGCTCCAGCCATTCGGGCCGCCTGCGAAGCGCTCAATCGGCAACTCGCTCGACTCCACACAGGCAGACTCACAGTCACAGACACAGACACAGACAACCAAGATGGTGGCACACTCGGGCGACAACAAGGGCATCAGTAGCGGCCAGGTGATGGCGCGTCTCGGCGGCTCGACGTGCTCTGGCATCATGGAGCTCATGATCTTCCACCCGGTCGACACGGTCGCGAAGCGCCTCATGACGAACAAGGACGCGGTCTCGGGCCTCAGCGGCTTTAACAAAGTCATCTTCCGCGACGCGCACGACAAGCCGCTGCTCCAGCGCTACCGCTCGCTCTTCCCGGGCCTCGGCTTCGCCGCGGGTTACAAGGTCTCGCAGCGCATCTACAAGTTCGGCGGTCAACCAGTCGTGAAGGACTACATGACGAACAACCACTCGGCGTTCTTCAAGCAGACGTTCGGCGACCGCAACGCCAAGACGATGATGCACGCGACTGCGGGTTCGCTCATTGGCATTGGCGAGATTGCGCTCCTGCCACTCGACGTGCTCAAGATCCGTGCGCAGACGAACCCAGATGCGATCGCTGGCCGCGGTCTCATCCAGATCGTCAAGCAGGAGGGCTTTGCGCTCTACCGTGGTGCGGGCTGGACCGCTGCGCGCAACGCCCCTGGCTCGTTCGCGCTCTTCGGTGGTTCGGCCGTCGCGAAGGAGTACATCTTTAACCTCGAGAACTTCAACGAGGCGACGTTCTTCCAGAACTTTGTCGCGTCGATCTCGGGCGCCTCGGCGTCGATCATCGTCGCGCAGCCGCTCGATGTGATCAAAACGCGCGTGCAGTCGCGTCCGTTCGACTCGCCAGAGAGCGGCGTGACGGTCATCAAGAACCTGCTCAAGAACGAGGGCCCAGGCGCGCTCTTCAAGGGTCTCGTGCCGAAGCTCAGTGTCGTCGGCCCGAAGCTCGTGTTCTCGTTCGCGGTCGCGCAGCACCTCATCGCGTACTTTGAGAAGGCGCTGAACTAGAGCAGCAGCACCGCGTGCGCTGCACGCTTTCACTTCTTTTGACCAGACACTGTGAACCAGTGCCGTCGTCGTCGTCGTCCACCGGTTGGGTGGGTATCTAACAGTGTCGAAGCGAGCGAACTAGCCAGCGAGCAGCAGCAGCAGTCGTGTGCGGCATGTGCGAGAGATCGAGCGAGTCGCCAGGACGCAGCGAGCAGCTATGGCTATCGCTTCAGCACGTTAATTTGTATGTTTCGCACCGTCGCATAGAATAACCAAGAGAAACACGAGAAACACGACAAGATCGCAGTGCTCGCTCGTTCATTGTGAGTTCACACTATCTCTACTGCTGCGTTACGCGCTTGAAGACGCAGCGCCAACAGCAGTGAGCAGCACTGTGCCAAGCACATGGAGCGCTCCAGCTGCTGCAGTCGCGATCGCGAGTAGTCCAAATGTGAGCTTCCACATCCAGAGCCGCTGCGGCGTCTGTGCGAACGCGCGCTGCGGGAAGTAGAGCTGCAGGAGCTCGTACAGCGGCGTCGCAGCGTGCACGGGTGCGCCATTCGGGTGCGCAACGGGCGTGATTGTGAGCGCAAAGTGCGCACAGAGCGCGTAGTGGTCCGACAAGTGCGTGATCGGGAGCACGTGCATCGGGTCGTCAATGAGCGGTGCGACCGCGCAGTGGTCGACTGTGGTGTTCGCTTCGACGACACGGAGCTCAAAGCTCGGCGTGTCACTCACGCTCGTGCGCCGCACGCGGCTGCTTGGACTGAAGAACATGTAGTCAATGCACTTGCCGTCTTTCGTTATGGACTGCGAATCGGACACGTGCACGAGCGCAGCGTGGCCATCGCCGTTCGTGATCGGATGGACTGCGTCGCCGAGCTTGGTCGTGTCGTGGCTCTTCATCAGGTCAACGACCTGTCGACCAGCGCCGAGTGCGCTCGTGAGGTCGCGCACGAGCTGCTGGTACACGGCGCTCTCGCGACACGGCATCGAGACGGGCAAGCCAGTCGGATCGCTTGGATCATGGGCCAGGTCGTGCCGCGCGTCGAGGTTAAAGTCGCCAGTGATGAGCACTGGCGCGTCGCGGTCGTCGCGGATCGTGCGCGTGATGAAGCGCTGCATCTCACGGAGCTGCGCAGCGCGGATCGCGTACTCGCGCATGCGGTCGCCTGCTTGCGTGTGCGTCGTGAAGACGTGGAGCGAGTCGCCGAGGTCTGGCGAGAGCTGCACGCGCGCGTACAACACGCCTTTTGCGCAGATGCCGTCGCTCCCAGAGCCCTGTGTGAACGCGTGCTGGTTGCGCTCGACGATCGGGAACCGACTGAGGATGAGGAGACCGCCGTCGATCAAGTACCGGTCGGTCAAGCGCGGCTATCAGTCGTTTGAGGCACAGCATACGAGACTGTGAGCGAGCTGGTCATGTGATACAAGAAAGAGACGTGGAGTGTGTAGGGCGTACCCACACAGAGCCGCAATGGTACTTGAAGCCCATGAGCTTGGCTTCGCGAATGAGCCGCTTCTGCCGCACGCCGACCTCGAACATTTCCTGCAGCCGTGGTGCTTAGTGACAGCGCGCAGGCGATGGAGACAGCAGTAGAAGACAAAGCAGCGCTATAGTACCTGCAAGAGGACAATGTCAAAGTCGCGCATCTTGCGCAGCAGGAGCGAGATGCGGAGGTCCTTGTAGTCGCCATTGCTGAACCACTTGCCGCTGTGGATCCCTTCTGGACGCGTGAAGATCTGCTCACGAAGCGAGTCTGTGCGTCAGCGGCACTGCATACATGTCGCGCCACAGGTAGAGAGATATGTAGACGCACGTTCATGCTCAGCACAGCGATGCGCTCGACCCGCGCCGCGCTCGCAGGCGCCGACACTTCCGCTTCGAGCAGCTCCTCCATCTTCGCGTGTTTCCCCCTCTGTTTTGCACCGAAATGGCTTTTCTGGATATTGTACGGGATAAACGCTTTTGATCCGTGATTGGTTGAAATGCAGCTAGAAGCAATTTAATTGGCTACAGTAGCAGCATACTAACTTCCAGCTGTTTGTGATTTTCTGGCACTTGTACTGCATTCTCGGGCACTTGTACCAGGAGCAACATCGCTCGATCCTTGGAGCTGCTGGAGCTGGGACTGCACCATGTGCAGTGTCCGCTCAGCGTCGTCGACCTGCGCAGCGCGTTCACGTGCAATGTCACAGAACTTTGCAACAAACGACAGCTCTTTTGCTCGCGCGTCGATCTCAATGCGCAAGAGCTTCTGCTGCTGCTTGAGCTCGGCTTCACGGAACTTGTGCACGTCTGCGACGCGCTCGATCTCTGCGACTGCAGCAGTCTGCTCCTGAACAAACTGCTGCAGTTCAGCTTGCTCTTGTTGTTCAAACTGCGCAATCTGCTCTGGATCAGCAAAGCTCATGGTGTCTGTTTGATAGCAATAGTAAGAGAATAGTGAGAACGATCTGAGCCACTACGGCTTGCCAACCACAAACTGGTAGCCACTCGCACACGTACCCACTGCGCTCAGTGCTTCTAGCGCCGCTTGGAGCTGCCGCTCACGCGCAGTCTCTTGACTCTGGAGCGCTCGGCGCTCAGCGATAAGCGCTCGCTGCATACTCTGCTGCACATCGAGCCATGAGATATCGAGCGCTGGATCGAGCTCGTTGTCGACAAACTGCCCAAACTCAAGCGAGGCGTCTTGCTGAACGTACACTCCAATGCCATTGCGAGCGCCGTCGCGCCACATACCCATGTACTTTTCAGCAAATGGGCTCGTGTGGACACCGTAGCCACTCGGTTGGTCGCCTGCGAACGCACCAGCGTACATCGCGCCATTGATGTACATCTGCACACCACAGCCGTGCTTCTTGCCATCAACAAAGTCACCGGCGTACTTGAGACCAAAGTACGAGTCCAGGATGCCTGCGCCATGGGGCTCACTTGCAGCGTTGATCTCGCCGTGGTACGTCGACTGGTCTTCGAGTGTGCGGATCGCAACAACAGGCTTTTGAGGCACAAGGGTGTCCGCTGCACCAACGTCGTGTGCAGCAGTAGAAGCACTGTCGTCATTGTTATCGTCAGGCGCTAGCGCCACTGGTAGTGCTGCATCGTCGTCACGCGATCGAGGTGATCGTGACGACATGCTTGCGATTTGCGACTTGCAGCATCGCGTCTTTTCAGGATCGACGTCGTACAGTGATCACTTGGATAGATACGCAAATCACTTGTCACTGCTTTGATGTATGCCACAGTACTGTGACAAAGCTCACTAAATACGCAATCACGAAATTGAAGTTGCCATCACTCTTGTAGCAACGATACTCAAAGCAGATCGACCATGGCGAGCACTGCAGACGAGCAACAGACGTACGTCCCGCGCGAGCAATGCACAGCATCCGCAGTCTACAGACGCTCATGTGTTTTGTGTGTGTGGACGTGCCGCAAGCAGGTCGAATAGCGACCTCAACGACGACAGCTTGGAGCTCGAGGAGAAACGCAGTGCATCTCCACTAGACAGTACGACCGAAGACGCTGCGACTACCAGAGACTGTGGCTGCGATGACACCGACGAAGAGTTTGGCTGGCGCATGCAGTACGACGCAAAGCGCAACATCGCGTTCGAGTACCACACGTACACGGGCGAAGTGCGCTGGATGCCGCCAGCGCGCGTCGGCTTTGTCATGGAAGGCACGCGACCGCTGCCAGTGCGCACAGACGCCAGCGCGACGACTGACTACTGCGCTCATGCAGCACACACGTGCGCTTCATGCGCACCAATTGCTGCGTCTGGTTCGTCGCCATGTCCACACCACAAGCGCTGGAGTCCGTACACTCCGCAAGTCGTGATGGTGCCGTCCGGACTGATCGAAGTGCAGCAGCCGCAGTCACCAGCAACAACAGGAGCAACAGCGATGTCTGAATGCGACCCGCAGCTCTGTAGCTTCAATCGATTCCCAGTCGTCTGGGACTTTGGCGAAGGCGTGCTTGCACAAGACAGCAAGAGCTCAGCGAGTATGCAGCAGACGCTCAAGCACAGTCCTGGCCGTCGTCTGCTCCCACCGACGTGGGAAGCAGCTGTGCATGACCGCTCGCCGTTCCTCGCGTCATATCCAGTGGCTGTGCTTCCGGGCAGCGAATGCATCGAAGTACAAGAGGAAGCAGAAGACGTTGCAGAGACGACGACAGATGCAGATGCATCAGCGGAGACTGTCGAAACCAGTTCGACGCCCGAGCCAGCCCCGCACACTCGCTCAAGCGACGTCCCAGTACGCCATGATCCGATATCAGCACCCGAACGCTTCTACTGGTACCCGCAATGGCACAGTGCAGTCGTGCCGTGCTGGGTGCCAGTACACCCGATGCCTCTCATGCACGCGCTATACACCTACCATCCAGGTTTGACGCGCCACTTGGTAGTATGTCCATACTCAACTCTGTTGACTCGCTTCGACTGACCGCTTTGCTTTGCTCTCTTGCTCCAGAGCATAACCATGTCGATCATGCAGTCGTCTCGATCCAGAAAGAGCACAATCGCAAAGGCTATAGTCTTCGTCAGACGCGCAAGATGCTGCGCGAACAATCAGCAGCAGCAGCCACTGCAACCAGCAACTCGACACGTGAGATCACCAAGACAACGACAGCAGTTGAGCTGGACGAAGCTGAGCAGCCAGTCACGATATCCGAGTCAACGACACTGCCGACTAAGGCAGCAGACTGCATGTCACTGACGCTCGGTGCGTGCTATTGGCACTGTTGCTGTGTGAACGAACAGGAGATGGCTCATACGTGTCTGTGCAGGATCTGCTACTGCGCCAGTGATCAAGTCCAAGACGCTCGTCGTCGCACCAATGCACCTCCATCCATCTCGCGCTCGTTAGTGCTGCGTCAAGATCACCAAACCACCACGACAGCTGCAGCAGCATCTGCAAGAGCTCGAGTGAGAGCGCAAGTGCGAGACGCGCACTCATGTCGGAGTTGAAGTCGTGAGTGAGAGCGAATGAGTGCCTACTGTGACTGACTCGATTAAGTACACGAGCAGTTCCGCACTTCTATGAAGTATAGTGAAGCCAAGGTTATTATTCTAGAGTAAAAACTTGGCTTCACTATGGTTCGTATATATATTTTAAGTAAGGATTATGATGACTAAAGTTGCTCGTAGACTCGATTCGTGCAACGTAAGCGAGTCGACTCAAGACGCCACAGAAGACTCGTTAGACAGAAGACTCGTTAGAGAAGGAGGTGATCGACTCGACTCGACCAGCGCTCGATAGCTCGACTGCCGACGCGCTCACTCACTCGCTCATAGCAGACAGACAGACACACGCTACATACTCCACGCCCACACACGATGCTTGAAGCCCGCGAGCTGCGTCCGCTCCTCGCGATCCTCAACGTACGTCCTGCCTTCGGGTGTGCACGAGCTACTGCTGCTGTCTATTGAGATCACGCGCGACGTTCGCGCTCGTTGCCTTCTCTTGTTCTTCTCCCCTTGACTACGATCCAGCGGATCTACGCGTGACTGCGATGTGGGGAAGCACAGAGCAAGCAAGAAGGCTCGTTGCGTGACGCCACGAACTAACGCTCTCATTCTACTCCCTACTGTTGCGATCATCACAGGAGGATGACAAGGCGCTCGAGTCCGTCACGAGCTCGTTCCTGAAGACGTACACGAAGAACGACCACTTCAAAGTCGGCTGCACGATCTGCATCCTGCTCCAGGACAACTTGCTCACAAGCTCGCAGGTGCGTCCTCCATGGACACGCTCTCATGCACATACGACTCACTGACTCACAGACTCACTGCGCCTCTATGTGTCGATGTACCAATGAGCAGCGCGTTGTCGGGTTCTCGATCCTGAGCGATCTGTACCGGAGCGAGTCGGCAGGGACGAACCCGTTCCTGCCGGTGTTCCTCGAGGCGCTCGAGACTGGCAACGACGTATCGGAGAAGAAGTTCCTCGTGCTGCTGCTCTCAGCAGGCGCCTCTACGAAAGACGTACGTCCGTCATACACACGTGGTCGATCGGATGCTCCAGCAAGTTCTCACACGCATTCACTCTTGCGTCGATTGGAATGTGTGGGACGGTGAGTGCAGCTCACGAAGAAATCTGCCAAAGCTGTGCTCGCTGAGCTCCGAACGAGCCCTGTGCCGCTGCAGTTTGACATCGACGCACTCCGCAAGTCGTACGCAGAGAAGACGCCTGCAGTGCCGCAGTTCCGCGCTGCTGGTGTCCGCAATGTCGTCACAGATACAGAGCTCGACCTGCAAGAGCACGTGAACAATGGCGCGAACCCGCACGTGCCGCCAAACGAAGTGAGCACGCTGAACCTCCCGTGCTTTGAAGCGCTCTCGCTCGACGACATGGGGCTCCTCAGTGCAACTGGCGACGCGTCAGGTCCGCTGTCGCTCCTGAGCTTTGAGCCGCAGTTCATGCGTCTCGCACCGCCGATCCTTGAGCCAGAGATGACAGAGGTACGTGTGCGTATGTGGCAGTGAATGTTGGTCGTATCTGTGTCGTTGTGGCTCAGCAAGACACAGTGTTTGAGATGTCGGTTGTGTGCACTCACAGTGTGAATTGTGTCGTGATGTGTCGTGACGTGTCGCAGCTGATCTGGTTGAACCCCGACTACTGTCCAACAGTGCTCTGGAATGCAACGATGCTCGACTCATCGCACGGTATGGAGATCCGCGAGCTGATGCTGAAAGCGTTCCAGACACCGCTGATCCCGTCGCTCCAAGCAAAAGTGCTTGATGAGCTCGAAGTGAACCCGAAGCTCGTGTACCAGTGCTCGCTCACGCCGCAACGCTTGCCCGACCTCGTTGAGAATAACCCGATGATTGCGATCGACTGTCTCCTGAAGCTCATGTCGTCGAACCAGATCACCGAGTACCTCTCAGCGCTCGTGAACATGGACATGTCGCTCCACTCGATGGAGGTCGTGAACCGCTTGACGACTGCAGTCGACTTGCCGACCGAGTTCATCCACCTGTACATCTCAAACTGCATCTCGTCATGCGAGAACATCAAGGACAAGTACATGCAGAACCGTCTCGTGCGCCTCGTCTGCGTCTTCCTCCAGTCGCTCATTCGCAACAAGATCATCAACGTCCAGGTATGTCGTCAATGTGTCTTGGATAGAGGGATATGATTGGACCATCACTCATAGCACCGGATCACTTTTTGTGTGATGCTGCTGCAGGACTTGATCATTGAAGTGCAAGCGTTCTGCATCGAGTTTAGTCGGATCCGAGAAGCCGCAGGGCTCTTCCGCTTGCTCAAGACGCTCGAGTGACCGTCGCGTTATACGTCGTAGGACCGACAGACAACCACCCCCATTCAAGACACGTGTGTGCGATGTCATGAATCGTATGGCATCTGTGCCAGCGACTGTGTCTGCATTCGTGCTCTCTCTCTCTCTCTCTCTCTCTCTCTCTCTCTCCACTGCTTGTCTTGCTAGGACGGTAGACGGGCTAGAACGCAGGGACGCCGCTGCAGAGACGCATGAGGTCGCGCGTGAGCAATCCTTCGAGGTCGTGCGCGTCGTTCTGCAGTCGCGGCAATGGCAGACAATCTGTGAGTGACGCAATGCTACTGACATAACGCACTCACAGTCAAACGCACCTCGTCTTCCCAGCGCTGCGTGCGCTGGTTCCACGCGTAGACACGCACACCCGAGACCTAGAGCCGCATTCACACACCCACACATGCGCATGAGGACCTGACCATGCACGAATGTATCGTATTGAAGCGACGAAGACGCACTGGAGACGTGAACTCGAGCTGCTGCTTCGCAGCGACGACCTTGAGCTCAAACGCCTTGGCGCTCGTGCGGATCGTGAGCACGTTGTCTACAGTCGCAATCGTAAAGTGACCATCATTCAATGTCCACACATGCCTTCAAAGCATGGCAATGAACGAAGAGGTACGAAGCACTGTACCTGACGCAGTCTCGAGCGCAAAGTCGTCGTTCATCGGCGGCTGCAGCGGTGCGACTGCAAGCGTCACGCGCTCAAAGAACGCAGACGTCAGCGCTGCGAACCTATCGATCATCGCAGCAGCAACAGAGCGAGTGAGTGATCGTTCAAGCGTGTGTTGCTCATGTGTGTGTGAGAGTCAATCTGCGCAAACAGCGAACGTACTTGTCTTTCGAGAGCTTGGGCTTGAGACGCTTGCGCGTGTCAGCTGATGCACGTGGTACAGTCACTTTGAAGCGCACAGAGCCACTTGTGCTGCCATTGTCTGCGAGACGCGCAATCGCCTGCAGTGGCGGTAGAGCGAGCGAAGCGCATCGGCTTCGAGCAGCGAGCGCTTGACGCGCCGTACTAGCAATACACCCAACAGCATGCAGCAGCATGGAGATACGTCAGTACGAGTGTCTGGATGTATCAGCGCTCTACATTGTCGCCTTCAGCACAGAGCAGCGTCGTACAGCGAAGTGGCGCGAGCAGCTCGTTGCATCATCTTGGCTCGATCGTGAGTGCTACAGTTCATTCGATCACGTCTCCCTTTATTTTAGCACTATCAGGTTCAAATAATGTCATTAATAAATATGAGTGACATACTGAAATCAAGTAATCAGCAGATTGTATTTTTGCACATTGTCGACAACATCAACACTCACACGACCAAGACCAAGACCAAGTGGATCTCATGGCGCCATCGGACGACTCGCGCGCGCCCGAGACGCTGCTTGCGCGCGTGCGCCGCTCTTGTACGCAGTTGCTCGCGCATGAAGGCGCTGCTGTGCGCGTCGTTGGCGACCAGATCACGCACTTCCTCGAGACGCTCGACTGGGAAAAGTACGCGACGCTCGCAGAGCCGCTGCGGTTCCCACTCAACTTTCGCTCCGAGCAAGAGGAGATCGGCTTCCTCAGTACGTCCAGCGCTTGTTGTTTGTTCGTGTACATTGCTATGTATGTGCTAGCCGCTCACATGCACGCGCTACTGCGACTGCTCGTGCATACAGCGCTGTACAGCTTGCTCAACTTTGGCAGCGGCTTCCGCAAAGACCTGCACAAGTACTGCGACCGCGTACGTCCGTCGCTCTTGTCTGGCATTACTAGCTGCTAATAGCGTCACTCATAAGGCCAACTAACTCTGCTGTCACTGTGTGACTGTATCGATGAACAGGGCGCTGCTGATACGATTGTGCGTCCTAGATCCCAACTGCTAGGACCGCGAGTGCTGGTGTCATCTCCTGACTGACAACCTGTCGTTCTGTTTGTAGCTCTATGGACTGCTGGGCATGTACATCTCTGTGCCAGCGCTCAGTAGCGAGTACATGCAGAGCGTGAGCATCGACGTCGTCGCCAACTTCTTTAGCATCCCGCTCGAGCGCGACGAAGAGCTCTCGGCCGGCATCTACATCGCCAAGCCTGTGCGTGTGGCCATCGATCGACTGCCTCATGGCTGAAGCGCTGGCTGCATAACTCACAGTGCAAGAGATCGTGTGTGTAGGGACCGCTCAAACCACTTGCGCAGATGATCCACCAAGTGCTGAACGAGTGCGGGCAGAAGCTCGTGGAGCGTGGATTTGCGGACTTTGGCGCGTTTGTTGTTGCGAACCTTCGCAAAGGTACGCACCTTGTGTGATGATTGTCTTCATGTGACTATCCAGCAGGACTGATGCGAACGTATGTGAATGTGCAGACAAAACGTCTCCACCAAGTGCTGCGTACTTAGTCGAGCAGCTCGTCCAAGTCTTCCCAGCGTTTGATGACCACGCCAATGTGCGCGACGACGACGTCTACTTCCTCAAGCGCGCGCAGCTCGTTGCTGCGTGTGTGCACCGGCGCTTCAAGGTCTGTCGCATGGCGCTTGTCATGTGGCGTGTGATGGCGTCACGGTTGTCGGCCACATGGTGGTGGTGTTACTGCCACGTTACGACTGACTCACTCGTTACACTGCGCACATGTGGCTGCTGCGGACATAGGACTCGAACCCGGACTATGTGTTCCACGACATCGACGACCTCACTGTCATGAGCGACAACGTACGAGCGCGCTCTCTCTTTCAAGGACACCGACACAACTGACTGCTCACTGTACAGAGCCACTAACGATACGATGATGTCTTTGACAGGTGCTGCCGTGTGTGCTGCGAGCGCTCGGGATCCTCGAGGTGCGTCCTGCTGCTTGGCGTTCTTACGGTCGCAATCGACCTCGTGTTGATGTCTATGGCGTTTGCTCTCTTGCTCTCTTGCTCCAGTACGATCCGGAGCTCGCACAGGTCATTGACAGTGGCGAGCACCTCGCCGCTGGTGCGCGCGAGTGCGAAGTGCGCGCTGGCGCTGTCGTCGCATGTGAAAAGATCATTGCAGCGAGCAACGGCCGCGTGACAGTCGGCGACCTCGACTGGTACCTCTGGCGTCTTGGCAAAGAGCCTGCGTTTCGGAGCCTCGAGCGCCATGCGACGCGCGATACGTTCTTCTACTAGCGCTCGCGACCAAACGCGTGAGCTAGAGCGCTAGTAAGCGAGAGAGTGTGTGAGAGCGAGGCAGCTGATGCTGCGATCGGCTTTTCTCATGGAGATGTGTAGTGAAAGAGAGAGAGAGCGAAAGGATCGCTAGCAGCCACCACCGACATTGGACTCTTGCGCTGATAGTAGCGACGTCGCTCAGTGCTAACGAACGCAGCAATGGCGATAGCGTCATGTGTCCTCAATGCTGACAACCAGGTCGTTCATGTACACTTGTGTTTGTACGTAGCTGTGGTGCTGATGCCGTTTGACATGGACCATCTTGGTTGGTCTCGACGGTCTTTTCACGATGCGAATCAAGTGAACGGCAACAGGAAGCGCATCTCCGATCGCGCAGTTGCCGTGCGATTGCTCCCACCATTGCTCCTCTGATCACGCACTCTCTTCTTGTGGTTGCTGGCGGCTATCCAAGCATGCTGCGACGACGACGTTGACAATAGCGATGCCAATGCCTCAGAGCCTTGCTCGTAGCAGACGTGTGCGCATATAGCGTCGCGGCGAATGGGACACTGTTGCAGACGCACGGACATGCGCTGGTGCTGCTTCGGTCGCTCGGATCCACCGAGCCGCTTTGACAAGCATCACATGGCTACATTTTGCATGCTATTTCAAAGTTCCCACAAGTAGACTCTCTTGATACGTTACAATAGCACGTTGTCGAAAAAGCATGAGATGCAATAGGCTATTGAAAAGGCCGAATCTCATTCTTGTGCGCGCTGATTCGCTCGCATCACGCGCATTTTGCGCCAATCACCTGATTGGCCCATCTCCCAAAATTCGCAGCACATCCAACAGCAGCGCAGTTGCGCGACATGGCCAGGACCAGCAAGATGGCGGTGGCGATGTCCACCGAGCACGCGCTCCTCGTGGTCCTCGCCACGCACGAGAGCACGGTCATTTGCGAGCTTGCCGACTCCTTGCTGCTGCTCGCGTCACGCGCTCAAAGCTGCTGTCGCTGACACTGCCGGAGAGGACAGCGACGCGCTGGACGCGACTGCGCGGCCGTCCGCTCCGCACGATCGCCACAAGGAAAATCCACGACTGCGTACAGCACGAGCCTGCGAGCGCGAGCGTGGCAGCCTCTATCGCGTGGTCCGCAGCGCTGCGCAATATTTCACTACAGCGCGCAGTGGCTGCCAGGCGCGGGCGCGAGGTCGGAGCAGCGCGACGACGCGACGACAACCCAGAGCATGGAGCCAGCAGCAGCGCCGAGTGTCCAGCAAGCGGTGGCTAGCGACACTCGCACAAGCGCTGCCTCGTCGCCGCTACGCTTGCCGCTACAGCGCTCACTCTGGAATCTGCACCACAATGCGCACAAAGCTCCGGCGCGTCTTGTGAGGAGGAACCGGTCGAGCGAGATGAGATCGCAGCGCGCGCCGCTGCCGCGCGAGCTCGCGCACTACCGCGCCGACTCGCTGCCTGCTTCGACACACACGACACATATTACACATACACATACGACCACCGAGCCGCCGCGCTTGAGCGTCTGCAGCACCTCCGGCATGGTCTACGAGAGCGTCGTGGTCGTCGGCCACGTCGTCGGGAGCGACCACGTCGTGTACTACCTCCTCGAAGTCCGGTCCTGGGACCGACCGCTCGAAGGCTACGTCGTGCGGCGCCGGTACAACGACTTTAAGCGGCTCCACCAGGAGCTCAGCACGCTCATGCCATCAACGACAAAGCCGCGGAGCAGCAGCTACAGCGGCGGCAGTGGCAGTGGCTTTGGACTCCCGTACTCGTCGTTGCTGCTGTGTACTCCACTCGCGAGCACCAATGGCGATGGCGAGCTCCACTTGCTCTGGTCGCCCAAGCGCCTGCGCACGGCCATGAGCATTGACGACGGAGACGACGGAGACGAATCGGCGTCGACGCGCAAGAACACGCGGAGCAGCAGCGACGACCTCGAGTCCTTGGACGCTCGGACGCCGTCGCCGCAGGTCCGCGACAGTTTGCCTGAGTCCTGGACACTCGACCCGCTGCTGTCGCCACCGCCCACTTCGAGTGGCAGACCCATGATGACGCCACCAGCGACACTGACAGTCGAGTACGACGTCCCAGCCGCTGCCGCGCAGCTTGGACGGACGTACTACGACAGCAACTTGACGCTGCCGCTTGACCGCGTGAAGTTCACGATGGCAGACCGCGCGGTCTTGCCGGACTTGCCACCAGCTGGCGTCGCAGCACTCTTTGCGACGCAGCACGCGCGCATCAAGCACCGCGTCGAGCAGTTCAATGCGATCCTCGCAGCGGTCATGAGCGACACGTCGCCGGCGGTTGCGACCGTCCTCATGAACTTCATTCAAGAGAAGCCCGGCGGGCAAGTCACGTCGTACACGTCGCTGTCCGAGTACGCTGCGATCGACATGCCATGGCAAGTCGAGCGATACGCACGACGGCGTGCCATGTCGATGGGTCGACGCCCGCCGACGCTCTCGCGCGACGTCTCGAGCTCGAGCTCAGTTGGCTCGGCCGGGCGGAGCAGTGGTGCAATGACGGTCACACCGCCTATTTCCGCACCGTAGCATACCTCCGCATGGACTTTGCGCCTATGTCCGCACGTTGAAGCAACGGAAGAGCTCAGGTCGATGATGACCTAGGACGACCTTATTTATGAGCGGACTAGAGAAGACGGCGGCGACGATGACGATGACTGCAGGTGGTAGACGACGACGGAGACGGATGTAGAAGTAGCATACGCTAAGGCATAGACTATGAAGGAAGGAAGGAATGAACGAATGATTGAATGAACTACGAGTGTCTCTCTGGCTTCTTTTTCTCACTCGCTCGCTCACTCACGAACCTAGGACCAAGGACCTCGCTCACCCTTGCTTGTCCTTGTGTGTGAGAACGACAGAGCCACTCGACTTAGTCAACAAGGGGCTACGGCACCCCGGCATCGACGCACGGACGCCGCTGCTTGCGCTTTTCGATCGGTGGACAGCTCTTGCCGCCGTGCGTTGGCGCGACCGAGACCTTGCGCGAGCGGTACTGAAAGCCGTTCACGCACTTGCCCCACTTGCCCCACTTGCATACGCAGTCGACTGTCGGTTCGCACGCGCGCTCTTCGTGCTCGAGCGTAGCAGCAGACGGACACGCTTTGCCGCCGTTCTTTGCTGTCACGACGACTGTGCCAGAGCGCGACTGCGTCGGTGCATACGGCGCACACTCGGTCCAGTTCGAGTACGTCACGACGCAATCGACGGCGCAGTCCTGGGTCTCGACGTCGTTCAATGGACACGCGTCGCCGCCGTTGAGTGGCCGCACAACAACGTGCCGCGAGCGCGAGCGCGTGCCAGTGAGTGCGTCGCACGCGCTCCAGTCGCCAAAGTCGCTCATCCGACACGGCACAGGACACGCCTCCTCTTCAAAGAGCGGGAGACACGCGCGTCCGCCATTCTTCGCTGCGATTGTCTCGGTGCGCGAGCGGTTGCGCAGTCCTGTGACGTCGTCACACGCACTCCAGGCGCTGAATGCGCTCACGTCGCAGTCGACAGCGCACGTCCGGAGCTCTGTCTGCTGGAGGAGACACTCTTGGCCACCATACAGTGTCGCTTGGAGCACTGCGAGCGCAAACGGCTGCGTGCCAGTGAGCGGATCGCACGGTGCGGTTGGCACGAACGTCGTTGGGTCGAGGACGCAGTCGACCGGGTCACACGGCTTCTCTTCACGCAAGTGCGGACACGACTCGCCATCGCCACGCGGCGGACTCACGACGTGCCGGACGCGCGTCTGGTTCCCAGTGTACGCGTCGCAGCTCCAGGCGCTCCAGGCGCACACGCGGCAGTCGTCTTCGATGCACGGCACGCGGTCCATGAGCCGCGGACACGCGACGCCGCCGTACTCTGACGGCGCGATCACTTGGCGCGTGCGCGTCTTGTAACCATGAGCGTCGCACGCCGACAGCGGTGTCCACTCGCTCACAGCACAGGGGATCGGTTCACATGGCACGACCTCTTCGAGCAGCGGACACGGCCACGCGCCGTCTGCTGGCTCCTGCACGACGTTCCGCGTGCGCACTTGTTCGCCGTCTTCGCATGTTGAGTATGCCCACTCGCTCACTTGGCAGCCCCCGCTGCTGTCATCGTCGCTGTTGCTGTATTCGTCACCGCTATAGTCGACGACAGCGCTCGCACTGACGCTCGATGAGACACAGAGCGCAGCGAGCGCGAGCTCCCATAGCTGCACGGCTTTCATGATGGACACGCTCGCTCTCTTTCACGCCAAGATCGCTTGCTCTGCTAGTGTTGCAGGATGTGCTCGGATGGCGATGCTAGTGTTAGTCACGACGCGCCGCACACGCGCCGCCTCGATCTCGACCGCGTCGGGTCGTGACTTGTGGTTCGTCGTCGCTTGGTCTGAAACGACAGACAGCAGAGTCCTGCGAGGCGTCACACCTCATGGCGGCGACTCGTCATCGATAGTGACCAGTCGTGGCACTCCAAGTAGCCATGTGCCGAGCTGTCGATGGTGGTATGCTGGCTCAGCTTCCTAGAGCTCCATTCACCTCGCTGTTCATGCAACGAGGGCACTACCAAGTGCTAGAGTTGACAAAAGTACCAAACAGAGTGTAGCCATTGGCCACTAGTTGTATCTGCTTATCATTGCTTGGAATCGCCAGTGCGACGACGTTGTCGATAGAGTGCAGTCATCTGTCTGTGCCTCGCATCTCGGAGAACGCACTCGCACGCATCAAGAGCAAAGGAAGCTAGCTCTGCATCGGAAGACAGTCACATCACTTGCGTCGATATGCAATCCAATGTATTCCTTCGCTCCTTCCTATGCATGTGACAGCGCGTCCTCTGTACGCCTTGCACACGCGAGAGTCGCTGCTGTCGAGCGGTGCTGCTCCTGCTCTCACTCTTCGTTTGCTCGTTCGTTCGTTCTTCCTACGCATCGTACGACAGACCGACGACGCCGACTCGCCGTGCTCTGCTCACTCTCGTCTCCATCTTGTCACACTCGCCACGACCACGCACCTGCTCCTCCTCCTGTTGTCCTTCTGTCGCGCGCTCGCTCACGCACTCACTTAGACCGTCACGGCGGCTGCTGCAGCATTCCCCTTGTGCTGCTGCTGCTGCTTCATCGTCGACCGACTCGTACTTCACACCCAAGCGCTGCTGATGAACGCGCTTAGTTGTCGTCGTTCGCGCTCCACGGGTTCAGGAGCGAGCCACCGCCAAACGTGTTGACTGCACCAAACGCGCCACCGCCGAACGGACCGACGCCGCCGACAAAGCCGTTGAGCGCGTTGCCAAAGCCGAGGTTGATGTACTCGCACACCATGACCTCGGGCGTCTTGAACACGCACTCGGCGCCGCCGTTCTTCGCCGCCACGACTGGGTACTGCGCGCGCGTCTTCGTGTTCGACATCTTGCACGGAATGCTGTTCCAGTCCGGGAACGCCGTCTCGCAGTCCACGGGACACTTCTGCGTCTCGGTCTGCGGCACAGGGCAGTTCAGGCCGCCATTCTTCGGTAGCACGCTCGGGATCTGCGTGCGCGTGCGGAGACCCGTGGTCTTGTCGCACACGTGCAGCGTCGCGTTCCACGTCGGCCACGTGAGCTCGCAGTCGACTGGGCACGCGAGCGTGTCGTTGCC
>JAASFN010000271.1:0-26520 GCA_023333795.1 Globisporangium rhizosaccharum | reverse complement strand
GTACCGTGACGACATCCAGCTCATGGTCGCGTCCGGGCTCGACTCGTTCCGCTTCTCCATCTCCTGGTCGCGCGTCATGAACTGGGACGCTCGCGCGCGCAAGATGGTGCCGAACGCGCCTGGCATCGCATTCTACCACGCGCTCATTGACGAGATCGCGCGCAACCGCATCGTGCCGATCGTGACGCTCTACCACTGGGACTTGCCGTCCGAGCTCCACACGGAGCTCACGCCGCGCGGCTGGATCAACAGCGACATCGTCGACCACTTTGTCGCCTACGCCGAGCTCATGTTCACGGAGTTTGGGAGAAAGATCGACTTCTGGTCGACGTTCAACGAGCCGTGGACATTCGTGACGCAGGGCTACGGGAACGGCCAAGCCGCGCCAGGGCTCAAGCACTCCAAGACGAACACGTACACAGCGGCGCACAACGTCCTGCTCTCGCACGCAAAGGCCGTGCAGCGCTTTCGCGCGCTCAAGCAAAGTGGTGTGATCCACACAAACGCCCGTGTGGGCATTGTGCTCAACGCCGACTTCTCGTACCCGCTCAACGCGAGCGACCCAATGGACGTCGCTGCGGCGTCGCGCAAGATGTACTTCGGTCTCGGCTGGTTCCTCACGCCCCTTGTGTCAGGCAAGTACCCCGACGTGATGCGCGAGCGCGCAGGGTCGAACTTGCCCGAGTTCACAAAGGACGAAGCAGCGCTCGTGAAGGACTCGTACGACCTCTTCATGCTCAACCACTACTCGTCCAAGGTCGTTGTCGACTGCACGTCGCCACTCTCCAAGGTCAAGTGCAAGAAGCAAGCGCCGGGGTGGGAGCGCGACTTGGGCATTGACGAGACGCGTCCGCCACCGGGAGCGCGGCTCTCGAGCACGAACGAGCTCGGTCAGCACAACTGTAACTGGTTCACTGGGTACCCGGCCGGGTACCTCGAGACGATCAAGTGGATGCACGCGCAGGACCCTAAAGCGGAGATCCTCTTGACGGAGAACGGCTGGTGCGGTAATGCGACGATCGACAACATGGACCAGCTCTGGTACTACCAGACGTACATTGGCGAAGTGCACAAGGCGATCACGGAGTTCAAGATCCCGATCATCGGCTACGCCGCCTGGTCGTTTGTCGACAACTACGAGTGGGGGTCGTTCAAGCCGCGCTTTGGTCTCTACTTCGTCAACTTTACAGCTGAGACTGGGTCAAAGAACGGGTACGTGCCGAAAGCGACCGACCTCGCCCGTATTCCGCGCATTGCAGCCAAGTGGTACGCGCAAGTGGCAAAGACCAAGTGCCTCGACGGCTTTGAGGTCGCGTCGTCGACCTCTTCGATTGTCCAGCGTGTTGCTCTGTCGACGGATACAGTCGCGACGACAACGCAGCTGAGCGTCCATGAGCCCCACTCGCGCGCGGTCGCAGGGCTCTTTGTGTGCGTCGTGTTTGCGACGCCAGCGCTCGTGTGGCTCATGAAGCGCCGTCGCAGCTCGACGCGCGCGCTGCCTGCTGCTGCTGCGACTGAGACGACGCCGCTCATGCGTCGCGACTGAGTCTGCGTCTGAGACTACTGTCTGAGACTGAGATGCCTGCTTTAACGTGATAAATCAGGTATTCTCTCCCTTATTGCTGTCTCTTAAAGTCAAGATTCCCTGTATAGTGTGATAGAGTGGATTTTCATCATTTAACCCATACAAAAATCAACCGTCGTGCAAACTGCAACGGCTGGCGAGTCGAGTCACCTACACACACATAAGAGCTCAAGCTGAACGAGCAGCAGCACTTGGCCATTCGCGGTCTCCGACGCAGCAGCAGCTTCACACGTCACTCGCATGAAGACGCTCCACCTCCTAGCAGCCGCTGCTGCAGCGCTTGCGCTCCTCCTCCACCCGACCGCAACTGCTGCGCCAGCAGCGCCAAAGACACCGACGAGCGTGCCGCTCAACGGCTGGTACAAGTGCAGCGCAAGTACGCTCTACGGCGACCACAAGCAGCCGCACAGCGACGACTACTACTTGGAGACCAAGTCGCGCGGACACCACAAGCGCCACAAGCACCGCAGCACCGATGGACTGGCGCAGCAAATGCAAGCGCAGCGTGAGCTCCGTGCGCCGAGCGTGCGCGTGGGCGAGCAGCGAAAGGCGACGCTGCCATTCCTGCAGAAGCAGCAGTCGCTCGAGTGGATCGCGCGTGAGCAGAGCGCTGTTGCTGCGACGCTTTCGCCGCCAAACCACCACCGCGCACACGGCAAGGCCAAGCGCTCGTGGCTCGGCAGCATGGACTTGAGTCCGCCGCAGTACGAGTGCGGCGCGTTCCGCGTGCCGCTTTGCTACGAAGGCATCTGCGAGAGCAACCGCACGATCGACGTGTTTGTCAAGCGCGTCGCAGCGAAGAAGGGCTCAACGGCGTCAGCGACGAAGAAGCCCAAGGCGCTGTGGGTGCTCCAGGGCGGCCCCGGTGCGTCGTCGACTGCGATGGAGGGCTTGATGGACGATCTTTACCGCGAGCTCGACGGCGACGTGAGCATCTACACGATGGACCACCGCGGCACTGCGCGGAGCCACCGATTGATCTGCGACGCTGCGCAAGCCGGTACGACTGGGAGCCCAAGTGGCACGTCGATCGGTGTCGACGAAGTCCCCGCGTGCATACAGGACGTGCTGTTCCAGATCGACAACCAGACCGCAGCGTTCTCTGTCACATCCGCAGCGATGGACCTCAAGAGCGTGATCGACCACCACTTGAGCGACCACGACGTGTTTGTCTACGGCTTGAGCTACGGCACGTACCTCGTGGAGCGGCTCATCCACTTTGCCCCCAAGTTGGTCAAAGGCTTCTCAGTCGACGGCATCGTCTCGGAGTTTGGCGCGAACGCCGACGCGCGTGCGACGTACTCGAACTGGGACCGCGACGTCGGCATCGTCGCTGACCGCTTCCTCGGCTACTGTCTCCAGGACGCGTTCTGCAAGTCCAAGTTCCCGGGTGTGACTGACCTCAGTGCGTTCACGCGCGCGCTCTATAAGAAGCTCGACGCCGCTGCAAAAGACGCGCCAGGGACAAACGCCTGCGCCGATGCGCTTGCCGCGTCCGGGACGCGTCCGTCCTACTTTCTCCGCACGACGTTCGGCGACTACCTCCCATCGGACGAGTGGCGCACGACGATCCCTGCGATCATCTACCGCGCCGCACGGTGTTCGCGCGAAGACGCCGACGTCCTGCGGCTCTTGGCAGAGCCAGCGGCGTTCGGCGAGACGGACGACGAGACGGAGGACATTGACAACTTGCTCTACACGTCCGAGATGCTGTACAACGTGATCGTGTTCTCCGAGATGTGGGAGTCCCCGAGTCCAGACAAAGCGACGCTGCTGCAGTGGTACGAGAACGCGACGATGGCGTCCGACAACTTCTACTCGCTGCCGTACTACTGCCTCTTCACCGGCAGCAACGAGAAGGGCTGCACGGAGCTCAAGCACCTCCCGCCGTCCTTGCCGTTTGTCTACAAGCGCGACCAGTACTGGAATGTCCCTGCGAAGCTCCCGAGCCACGCGTCGGCGCTTCTGCTTGTCGGTGGCCTCGATGTCCAGACCCGCCGCGCGTACGGCGCAATGGAGTACAAAGCGATCGAAGGCGAGAAAATGCTCGTGGACTTTACGTACGCGAGCCACTGCACGACGTTCACGACGCCGACGAAAACGGGCAAAGGGGCGTGCGGGATGCTCGTGCTCGCGTCGTTCGTGCGTGAAGACGGCGTGCTTTCGCGCGTCGACACGAGCTGCATCGCCGACACGTACAAGCTCGACTTCAAGGACGCAGTGAACAAGGCGCAGGACCTCTTTGGCACGCGCTCGTTGTACGGCTAGAGCGCTTTTGGATGTCATGTTTCCCATCTCACATACAAACAACAAGGTTAGAGGAGGAATAAAGTGGGAAAGCTTCCCACCATCTTTTGCTCAAATATCCAACACGTTCACAATCGCATTGAGCGCCATCACGACACACAGTTTCTGCTGCTGCTGCTCGGACGACGCGAGCGCCATGGACGTTCCGTCGTGGCACCCAGCGAACCAGGACGCAGACACGCGGCGCTTGATGATGGCGTCGACTGCGACGATCCCGCGCACCGAGTTCAAAGTCATGGCAGGCTCGAGCGCGGACACGAGCACTGACGCAGGGCGACAGTTCATGAACGAACTCAGCGGTGGCGGCAATGGTCCGACCGCCGCGTTTGAAGGCCGTGGCTTGGACACGTCCGACAGGTCCGTTCATGTGTGTGCCTGTGTGTATGTACGCTCGTTTGCATTGCTGTTGCTCATGCGTGTGCTTGTGCGTCTGTAGACTGTATCTGATGGAGCAGAAGAAGATCGCAGACGCGCAGAAGAACAAGCGCAAAGCCGAGGAAGACGCTCGTACGTTCGCTCTCTGTAGGCTTCTTGGCTTATTTCGCTCGCGTCCTGACGCGTGTGTGAACGCTTGACAGAGCTCCAGAGCTTTCGGTCGACAGCGATGAGGCTCCAGGCGGCGCAGAAGGCTGCGCTGCTCGTGCCTGATGTCGTGACGGCCATCAAGACAGCAGCAGCAGCGCCACCAGTCATCGTCACTGCAAAGAAGATCGCAACAAAGGCGTCGCTCGCACCTGCGATCGTGACGATCAAACCAAAGAAGCGCCGCACTGACGCAGCAGCAGCAGCAGACCCCAGTAGCAGCAAGACGAACAGCAACAGCAGCAGCAGTAGCACCAAGCGCGTGAAGCAGCAGATGCTTGCTGCCTCTGTCACAAGCGACAGCAAAGCATCTAAAGCGTCATCCAAGCCATCCAAGCCTTCGGCAGTCAGTCCAGCCGCTTCGAGTGCGAACGCCCCCAGCTCATTGCTGCTGCAGGGCTACTCGAGCAGCAGCGACGACGACGACACCAGCGCATGACCAGAACTGTCTGAAGGTCGCCTGCCGCCATCCCCCGACCAACACAGTCACTCACATGGATGCGCCACAGTCGATCTAACTTATCTATTCATTCGGTCCGTTCGTCCTGTACACTCACGCATGGCGGCGCTGCTCATCCAGCAGCCGCTGCTGCTCGTCCCTGTCTATCGATCCACGCACTCCTTCGCCTTAGTCGCTGTCGTCGCCAAACGTGATCTTCGTCGCCTTCTTCGTCACGTCGACGTTCTTTGCGAACGCACCGTAGAGCTTGTGCTCCTTCTTCTTGACGTGCGTGCCGAACTTGGTCAAGTCTGCTGGGACGTCCTGGTTCGAGTCGCGGAGCAAGTTCACGAGCTCACCGGCGCGCGGCTTGTCGTTCGCCGTGAAGAACGTGTGCGCAATGCCCTTCTTGCCGCCACGGCCGGTACGTCCGATGCGGTGGACGTAGTCTTCGATCGTGAGCGGGAACGAGTAGTTCAGGACGTACTCGACGCCAGGGATGTCGAGACCGCGCGCAGCAACATCTGTCGCAATGAGCAGCGGGATCTTGCCCGACTTGAAGCGCTCGACGGCTTCCGATCGCTGCGCCTGGTTCCGGTCGCCGTGGATCGCTGCGCACGTCCAGCCCTTTTGCTGGAGCATGCGCTCGACGCGGTCGGCCTCCTTCTTGTAGAGCACAAAGAGCAGCACGCGGTTCGTGCGCGAGCTGTGGTACTTTTGCAAGAGCGCGTGCACGCGGGCGTCGCGTGCGCGGTCGTCGACGACTTCAACAAGCTGCGTGACGTTCTGACTCGCAGCGAGGTCGTCCGAGCCGATCGTGACCTTGACCGGGTCGACGAGGAACTCGTGCGCAAGCTTCTGGATCGACTGCGGCCACGTGGCGCTGAACATTGCGATCTGGCGCTCGGCGTGCGTCTCGCCAATGATCTTCCGGATGTCCTTCTCAAAGCCTTCGTCGAGCATCCGGTCGGCTTCATCGAGCACGACGTACGAGACCTTCGACAAGTTGCACGCGCGCTCTTCGAGCAGGTCTTTCAAGCGGCCAGGCGTCGCGACGACGACGTGCACACCGTCACGCAGTGTCTTCTTCTGCACGTTCTTGGGCACGCCGCCGTAGATGCACGTGCTGCGGAGCCCGCACATCTTGCCAGCCTGCGTGATCACGTCCGAGCTCTGCATCGCGAGCTCGCGCGTCGGTGCAACGACGAGCATGCGCGGACCCGGGCACTTGGATGACAGCGCTGGTTGCGCTGCGATGTGGATCAAGCCTGGGATCGAGAACGCGAGCGTCTTGCCCGAGCCAGTCTCGGCAATGCCGATGATGTCACGGCCAGACGCGAGGATCGGCCAGCACTGGCTCTGGATCGGCGTCGGCTTGCTGAAGCCCTCGGTCGTCTTGAGGAACTTGGCTTCGAACGTCACGTCCTTGAAGCTCCGGATCGGACGGTAGAGGCAGTTGTTGCCGCTGATCGTCATCTCATTCTCTATGTGGAACGCTGCGACCTCTTCGTTGCTCATCTTCGCAGTCGCTTTGCTCTCGACGTAGAACGACTTCTTGAAGCTCCCATCCGCTGCCGGTGGCTGCTGGTACGGTCCGTTCGAAAAGTCCGACGTCGGTGCATCGTCGCCATTGTCATCGTTGCTGCTCTTGCTCTTCTTCTTCTTGTCTTTCTTTGCTTTCTTTGGCGCAGCGTCCGCATCAGCAGCGCTCGAGCCGTTGTCGTCGTCTGTGCGCTCGCGCTTCTTCGACTCCTTCTTGGCTTTCTTGGCTTTCTTCTTGTCGCTCTTGCTGTCGTCAGCAGTCGGCTCTTCAGCCTGAGCAGCAGCTGCTGCTGCCGCCTTGAGCTGCGCCTTCTTGGCCTTCTTCTCTTCCTTGCGCTGGCGCTTGGCGTCGGCGGCGGCGTCCGTCATGGCGATCTGTCTGTCTGTCTATGTGATGGAGAAGAGGAGGTCGTGAGTGTGTCCTGGACGTCGAGACAGCACGAATGCGGAGCTCCAAGCGTTGCGCTCGCACCTAAGCGAATGCCTCGGAGCTTCATGGCCAATCAAAACGCAGACATCTTATATGCACGTCGTAACATGGAGACAGATTGTTGCAACATTATTACCTGCACGTCTTCGCGCATCACTCAATGTGCTCCCTGCATTTCATCACGCTCGAATCCAAACACTGCGATTCGGGACACGCATGTCCCGAAAACCCTCGAGCATAGCCGTTCAAACCTCGGCACCGAGTTCCCGCCCTCGTCGAGCGCGTGCGAGATGGCGCCGTCGCCCACCGCGCAAGCCGCCCCAACACCGCGCTCTGCTGCGCGCCGCCGCCGCCGCATGATCATGGAAGACGACAACGATGCTGCCGCTCCTGCTCCTGCTCCTGCTTCTGCAGCGACGACTGGCGCAGGTGACGCGACGCCGAGTCCACCGCCGCGCCTCGAAACGCTCGGACGCCTCGCAACGCCAGTCGCACGCAAAGCCGACTCGATCGCGTCGCAGTTCCAGCGCGAGATCCTCGGCAGCGACCTCGCGTCAAAGATACCACAGCTGCGGCGCGATGCACCAGCTGGAAACGAAGCTGGTACGCACAATACATGCACAGTGATGGCGATAGCAAGAGCTCCTGCTTGTCGTCTGGCAGTCAACTGACGCTCTCTTCACTCATAGACGACAATGCATCGACACAGGACGACATTCAGATCAGCACACCCGAGACGTTTACAACGAAAGGCGCGACTGCTGCCGCCAGTGCGCGTGACGCCACTAGCAGCGCAACAGAGCACACTGGCGCAGACGTCGCACATGCGATCGCGATCGCCAGCGACACAGAAGAAGAAGAAGAGGAAAAGAAAGACAGTGAAAGTGGTGCACAGGAGGAACAGAAGCGCAGTGAGCGCGCACCGAATGCGTCTCCATCGCCACGGCGCACGACGCTGTCGCCCGCGAAAGCGTCGCTGCTCGTCACGAGCGACAGCAGCATCGTGTTGGACGACAGTGCGATCTCGCGGCGCGACACCGTCTCGCCCCAGGCGCTCAAGAGTCTGCTCCAGAGCATCTCGCTCAACGACGCGAGCCCACGAGCACAAACCGAGCAGTCGCATCCAGCAGCAGCAGGAGACGGACAGCGCGAGTCTGACAGCACGCAGGAGCGAACCAGCAGCAGTGTGAACCAGTTCCTCGCGTCTTCGTCCGCATCCACTTCGCTGCTCCAGACGCCGGACTCGGTGCGCAAGACGCGCGCGATGCAGCGCAAAGAGACCGAGGAGCGCACGCTCTCGCCCAGCGAAGCACTCTCGATGACTCTGAACGACGTCGCACTACCGCGTACACCAACGAGTAGACGCCTCTCGACGCTGCATGAAGACGCAGTAGTCGATGAGACAGACGACGGTGATGCTCCAAGCACAACGAGCCGACTGACTGCGTCGCACGAGTCGAGTCGGCGCGCGACGCTCGAACCGCCGGACGCTGCAGACTTCCTCGCTGCGCTGCGCGACGAGATGGCGAGCGCCTCGGACAGCGAGACGCAGCAGTCGAAAGATATGACGACGAGCTCACGGAAGCGACGACAGACGATCCAGACCACTGCGCCTGCTGTGACGGACGCGTCGCCTGTCACGCGGTCCCGGAGTCGTCGTACGACAGTCGACCCGAGCGACATTGTCTCGCTCAGTCGCGACACTGTCAGCCGGAGCGCCGCGGGCCGCCGCGAGACACTCAATGTCGACGACCTCGACGAACTCGGTTCGAGTGGCACTGGTCGCGGTCAAGAGCCTGGACGAACGCCGCAGTCGCGTCGCGAGACGCTCAATGTCGACGATCTCCACGAACTCCACGCTGAGCTGCAGCAAGCGGTCCAGGACAACGACGATAGAGAGGATGGCAGTGAAGCGATGCATGTAGATGCGTCTGCGTCACGCAAGCGCAAGCAGCAAGACGAAGCGACGGCTGAGAGCAATAGCAGCACCGCTGCGAGTCCAGTCTCCACAAGCGCGACGAAGAAGTCGCGAAGCAGTGCGAATGCATCTGCGAGTCCGCCGCGCGACTCGGTCGTGTCGATGCAGTCCAGACAAGCGGCTGGCTTGGCGCGGCCGCAGAAGACACCGACGCCAGGCAAGCAGTCGCGAAGTGCGCGCGAGAACGAACAGCAGCAGCAGAACCAGAGTGAGACGCCAGGACGCCGGAGTCGCGGACTCGAGCGCCAGTCACTGCTCGCCAAGTTCAGCTCGCCACCACCGGCAGCAGCGCCTACAAAGACACCGCTGCGCGGCATCCTGAGCGCCAAGAAGCCAGCAGCAGCAGTGGGACTGCTCTCGACGCCGACCAAGTCGGTGAACTTTGGTCCGCCGCAAGGCGCCGAGTTCAATCTCGGGTCGCCGTCGACATCCATGACGCCAATGCTCGCGAAGGACGCGCGGCGGCTATTCCCACTTGACCGCGCTGCGTCGCCGCCGCTTGGACAAGTGGATGAAGACGAGGACGAAGACGAAGAGACGTCGCTGAACACGTCGCTCCTTGATGAAGCTGATGCGATCGACTCGGACGACGCCGAGCAAAAGGATGACGATGGCGATGAAGACGACACGACGGAGCGCACGCTCGGCCGCTTAAGCGCTGCACTGAGCGCCAAGTCGCCACCGGACAAGAACCGTCGGCGGTTCAGTCTCCGCGGCGTGAGTCCGCTCGACAACCAAGCGAATGCGCGGCGCTGGCGCCGCACGAGTGTGAGCGCAGTCGTGCGGTCGCCGGTGTCGGCAAGGAAGCTCAAAGGCATTGAACCAGGTGCGCTTGCACCGCCGGCTCCGCGACCAGCTCTGACACCAGCACATACGTCCGTGTTCCTTAGCGACCCGACCGAGAGCGCAGTGCAAGGGCGAACGGCGTACGCAGACTCGTCAGCATCGTCAGATGCGAGCGAAGACATGGAGATCACGGGCGACTTCTCTGCGTTTGTCCAAGCGAGCGGTCTCCTGTCCGCGAGCGCAAAGAAAGCGGCGGCGGCGATGCCAGACTTTCGCTTCCGCGGCCGCACAAAGGACGCTGCGCCGTCGGTCTTTGACGACTCGCTCCAAGGCGACGGCGACACGGTCGAGCTCGGGAGTCTTGGTGATCTCTTAGCCGAGTCAGCGGCGTACGCTACCGCGAAAGCTACAGCTTCTGCTGCTTCGAGTCGTAGCGACGCAGCTCAACCACCAGCTTCGACGTCTGCTCCAGCATCCGCCACCGAGAACGGCAATGACGATGACGACGACGGCGATGATAGTGATACGCCTGCACTCGGAAGCCTTGGTGACCTCGCACGCGAGAGCGAAGAGCGCGCATCGCCACGGACCAACTCTGTCGTCAGCGCTGCTACCATGCGCAGGTTCAACTCGCGGCACTACAGCCAGCTCGACGAGCAGGACGTGACGCTCGACCCGATCTTGGAGGAAGACGAGGACGGCGGCACTTCGTCGGCACCGAGTCGCATGAGTCTCGACACGAGCGACGACGGCGGCGACAGCGACACGGGCGAGTACTCAGAGCGCCGCAAGTCGCTCGTTGTGAACCTCTCGTCGCAGTTTGATAGTGTTGGATCCCCGTCGCCGCCGAGATCGCCACGTGCTGACGCATCTGAGAGTAGCACTGTGACAGCAGCAGAGTTGAGTGCGCGAATCCGCTCACCGCTGCGTCCGTCGCCTCGTCGCACACGCGATGCGTCATCGTCAACTGGACCACGCATCTCAATGAACGAGCTGCTCAAGCGCGCTGGCGTCGATGCGATTGCACCAGCAGCTGCACCAGACGACCACTTTCGCGACCTGTACGCGCCGAGCACAGTCGCTGCTGACGCAACAGTCGACGCTGTCAAGCGCGCAGCAGTCTCAGTCGCGTGCAAAGACGTCGTGAAGTGGCACATTGACGAGATCTCGTCCTGGTCGGCAGGTCTCACGGACGTCCTCGCGTCGCTCTTGAGCGAGTCGGCGCCGCCGCTGTTCAGCTCCGATGAGGTCGACGCTGCTGCTATTGACGATGCGATCAAAGCGCTGTACGAACTCGAGACAGCGCGCGTGCAGAGCGGACTCTGTCAGTGGCGCACAAAGATGGAGACCGAGGTCATCGAGAAGCTCGACGCAACGGCCGCAGAGCTCGACAAGGACGTCCGCGCGCTCAAGCAGCGTGTGTCGAACGACACGGCGACGCAGCAGAGCGAACTCGGCGCGCTCCAGGAGCTCATTGCGCGCGAGACGCAGATGGCCGAGCTCCTCGATGCGATCGACGAGCAGCAGGTCGTGCAGAACGAGTACGCCGCGACAGTCGACACGCTCGAGACGCAGTGCGCCGCGCTGTCGCTCGAAGCGTCGGTGCTCGAAGACAAGCTCCGCGTGGCCGAGAACATGGCGTCCGAGCGGAACCTTGTGTCACCAGAAGCCGCAGCCGAGTTGGAGCGCCAGGTGCTGCACGTCGAAGAGGTGTCGGCGATCCAAGCGAGCTTGAGCATCTGGCGTGTCGTCGTTGCGACGTCGTCACACCTGAAGCTGAGCGCGCAGCTCGATGACGTTGTCGTGCGCATCGACCTCCAGATCGACGTTGTTTTGAGCGACTTGGACGCAGCGAGTGACACTGGCGGCGGCGGCTTCTCGACCGACGTGACGTCGAACGTGACGCTCAAGCGGCGGCGCAACATGTACTTTGAGCCGTCGGACAAGGACATCGTGCGTCTCGTGCAGCAGAAGCTCTTTGACGCCGTGCAGCTCTCGCGGTTCATTCGCACCGCGAACAGCTCGCAGCACGACGAGACGAAGCACTTGGACCGACCCCGGCGCATCTGCACCCTGCTCCAGGACCTCGAGCGGTACGTGACGCTGTCTTACCGGTTCTTGCGCGAGCTCCGCGCGCTCTCGGCGCAGTACGCGGTCGAGTACGTCGTCGAGAGCTCGGTGCTCTGGGTCGAGTTCCTTAACTTTGCGCCGACGCGCGAGAGCAAGTTCGTCGTCGGCTTTGCGCTGCTCGACGAGTTCCCGTTTGCGCACTTTGAGACGAGCGTCGACGTTGTCTACGGACCGGTACGTCGCGTGTTGGAGGCGCTAGTGTGGGTGTGTGGAAGAGTGTGCGTGGCACTGACAGTCGCTATGTGTGTCTGTGTCTGCAGGTGTCGCCGGACGCCATTCGAGCAGAGATCGAGGCTGAAGCCGCCAAGCAGAACGACTACGAGTTCATCTCGCGCATCTGCGAGCGACTGCGGAACGCGTTTGTCCTTCGGTGAGCTAACTGCTGACGACGACAAGCAAGCGAGTGCGCAGGCGCGTGGAGATGGATGCCCACTGCGCCTGCTGCTGCTGATCTATCTATTGGGACGACACGCGCACTCTTTCTCTCGTACAGCACACTCAGAGAGAGCGCGCGAGAGCGAGAAGACATGCTGTGAACAGAGTAATATAGCACCATGGACTGCGACCATCAGCTCATCCACTTGGTCTCTCTCATTCACAGACGCGCGCTTGGTGCGTTTGTCCTGTTCATCATACTGACCCAATAACAACAGCTCAGTCGTCCCAGTCGTCGTCGCTGTCCGAGTCCGTGGCGACCGCAGTCGCACTGCTCGTGGTGCTCGTGACTGCGAGTCCTTTCGTGACGGCGTGGAGCGACGGCTGCGCGGCCAGTGCCTGCAAAGACACACACAAGAAGCACAGACGTCAGTCACGACGACAACAACGACCGAGTCCATTCCACGAGCGACTGCCACATGAACGTACGTTCAGCCGCTCAAACTGCTCCGCCTTTGCGCGTTTCTCGGCGTCTTCGCGACGGATGCGCTCCTGGAAGTCGAGTGTCTTGGGACGCGCTGGCGCAGTCTCCTCTGGCTTCTGCGACAGCGGCACCATGTCTAGCACCGCATACACCATAGCACACACACGAGTCAGTCTTCACTCCTTCACACGATACACGACTCGCTTTGGTCGAGTCATGCGACCTCAAGACACGCACCACTTGGCTGGAGCGACGTCAGCACTGGCGCGGCGTTCTCGCCTGCAAACCACTCGCGCGCACTCAGCGCTGCCTGAGCAGCAGCCACTGGTCCGTAGACGTCGTCTTGGAAGAACGCGCGGAGCTTCGCAGTGCGCGGGAGCGTGAACGACACGCGGTCGACAACGTTCGGCGTCAGCAGCAGCAAACGATCGACTTCGACGTTGCGCACGTCGCAGAGCGTCTTCGGCAGCAGCGCCGCACCGCTGATCGGGTCGGTGCCGGCGTACGCAAACGGCAGGTTCACGTGCGCAGTCGCAGCAACAGGGTCGATCTCGTAGCTCTGGACGTGCCGGTCGCCCATGCCGACGAGGAACAGCAGCCGCGAGCTCGCGTCGTAGAACGGGTAGTGCACCACGCTACTTGCGCTCGTCTCGACTGTAATCGGACGCCCAAGTGGCTCGACGAGGTTCGCTGCGTCCCAGAACACGAGTTGCTTCTCGTTCCGCGCGTTCACGCCGAGCGTTAGGAGCGTCGAGTCGCTGACCCACGTGACGAACTGCGGCTTGGTGCTGTCGTAGCCGCAGCCCATGGCCACGAGCGCGTGGTCCTGGCGTCGCGGGTCAAAGATCCGGACGATCTTCTCGCGACTCGACGTCGCCAAGAGCCGACCGTCGGCGCTGAACGCCATGTTCCAGACCATGTCTTCGAGCTTGTTCGTCAAAGCGACCTGCTCGTTGCCGTACTCGACGTCCCAGAGCCGCACAGATAGGTCCAGCGCAGTCGACGCGAGGACGTTCGAAGCGGTCGGGTGGAACTGGACGCCCCGCACGCCTTTGGTGTGCCCCAAGAGCATCTGCGTCGGTGTCGTCACGTCACTGCCAGTGCCACTGTCGCTACGAGCGTCTATCGACCAGACCTGGATGGCCGAGTCGCCTGCGCCAGTCGCAAGGACGTTGCTCTGGAACGGACTAAAGTCCATGTCTGTGACCGCGTACTTGTGGCCATTGAGGACGGTCGTCGCACTCGAGGCGCGGCCAGTTGCATCGAGTGCGTTCACCATCACAGGACCACCGGCGCCAGTGAGCGGCACGGCCCAGAACTGCTCACTTGCTTTGATGATCGGCGACGCGATCGTCGACGACGCGACTGTCCTGTCGCCAAAGTGAAAGATCTCGTTGCGCGTCGCTTGCTTGCCAGCGATGTACTTGAACTGAGGGCGACAGTCCGTTCAACAGAGAGAAAGAAGGTCAAGCAGACGTCCGTGTGAGTGCTAGTGGGACCTAAGCAGTGATGACATGGCAGTCGTCTGCTTGACGCACCTTGTGTCCGTACTTGGAGCCAAGACGCTGCGCTTTGTCCGAGAGACTCGAGTCTGGACTCTCGTCAGCAGCCTCAGGTTGAGACACTGACGGCAACGAAGTCGCGGATGCTACTGGCTCTGGCACAAGCGGCGCAGCCTGTTGCCACTGCGGCAATTGCGTCGGAACAGACGCTGCTGCTTTCCACGCAGGCACGGCTTGCGCTGGTTTTGCTGACTTCGCTGGTGCACTCGACCACGCAGTTGTCGACGCACCCCAACCACTTGGCGCGCTCGGCGCTTGTGCTGTCGCTGTTTCGAGACTCTGCGGCGTTGCTGCTGCTGTAGAAGGTGGTGCCGATGGTGCAGCTGCGCTCCATGCAGCTCCCCATGCTGCGAGCTTACTGCCGTCACTACTCGACGTCGTTGAAGCAGCAGCTGTAGTCGCAGCAGGCGCGTTCCATGACGATGCACCAAACACTGCGCTGGTGCCATTGTCAGCCGCCACGGCTGCTCTCTTGGCGCTCGTTGGGTCCACGCGCTCGAGGACCGGCTCTGCGTTCTGTCCACTCGCCCACTCGTCTGCGCGCAGAGCAGGTGTGAACGCCTTCGTGTCTGGGAACAAGTCGCTCTGGAACGTATGCACCGCGTCTTTGCGCGGGACCTGGAAGCTCAGGACGTCGCACACGCCGCCGCCGCTCGCACTGAGGTTCAGGACGCGCGCGACTTCGCAGCTCGCAGCGTCACACGCTTGCTTCGGGAGCATCGCCGCCGCAAATGTCATGTTCGCCAACACGCTGTGGTCGAGCGCCTGGACAGTCCCAGTGCCGCGACTAAAGTCGACTTCGAAGCTCCGGACACTGCGGTCGCCCTTCCCGAGCAGATACAGCAGGTTCACGTCGTCGTCGTAGAGCGGGAAGAGCTGTCCGATGCTCGAGTCCAAGCGCTGGCGATGCACGTGCTTGGACAGGTTGCGCGGGTCCCAGAGCTTGAGCTCGCGCTCCTGCATGCGGTCGCTCCCAGTCGTGACAAAGTGCGCGAGGCGGCCGCACCAGACGACGCTCGACTGGCGCCGACCCGAGTGCGCCTCTGTCTGCTGAGCTGCGCGACTACCAGCGCGCGGGTCAACGAGCCGCACGAGCTTGTCAAGACTCGTGCTCAGGAGCGTACTGCCGTCGTAGCTCCACGCGAGCGAGCACACGTTGTCGCCAACGGCCGTGTCTGGCTCGCGGAAGAGCTGGAAGAGTGACGTCTGCGCCTCGACGTCGCTGACTTGGAGCTCTTTGTGCGCGTAGAATGCCACGATGCCCTGCGCTGTCGGGTGGAACTTGACGCCGCCGACGCTCGAGCGTGACTCGGACACGAGCGTTGCTACCGGAGCCGTGAGGTCAGCGTCGAGCACGCCGCTTGCTGGCAGGCGCCAGACCTGAGACGTACGAGAGCATTCGTCAGTCATTCACACATACATGGGCAATCAACGCACTAAGGACCAAACAGTAGAGTGCGGACCTTGACAGTCGCATCGGCGCTTGTGGACGCGAGGACGTTCGGATCGAACGGCGAGAACTCCAAGCTGTTGACGCGTTGTTGGTGTGCGCGGATGAGCGGCGGCTGCAGACATATGCAAAGTTAGCTTCTGGTATAGTTTGACTAAGATACGCAGCTACAAGTGCACACACGTACTGTTGTCGGAGCGCCTTTGCCCGTCTCACTCAGGAGCTTCACTTGGATCGTACCGCCGCCTGCAGTGAACCAACTGGTCGTGTTAGCAACGCGACTACGTGTGGGTAAGAGAGCACGTACGCACACGAGACGCACCGTCCATTTGGTGCGCAAACGCAAACTTGTCGGTCGTCGCAGCGAGTGCGTTGCCCTCAACGAGCGCAGTCGTGACCTGCAGTCCGTCGTAGCTCTGCTCGCGCGGGAGCTGCTTGCACTCGACATTGCGGAACTTGCTGTGTCATACCGCAAGCGTGTTAGCGAGAGAGAGCGCATGTGTAGCATCTACAGATTAACAGACAGATAGACAGAGCGCACGCGTCGTTGATCGACGTACCTCGCATGGAACGCGAAGCGCGGCGCCATCTCGACGTCTTCGCTTCGCTTCAAGTCAAACTGCGTATTGTAGAAATATACAAACTTCAAGTGAAACGGTTTGACACGCATTGCGTGCTTTTGCGACGGCCCGATTCGCACTTTAGCGAATCTGAAAAGTACGTCGCTCTCGACCGCACAAAGCTCGAGCATCCGGTGGTTCGACGTGAGGCGACGACGACGACGATCGACAGCGCTCGTCGACATGCGGCGCGGCGCCTGGCGATGCGTGCACACTGCGCAGCGCACTACAGCAGCAGCAGCGCCATCAGCAGCTGCACCTCCACATGCGCTGACACCGCACTCGCTCCTTGCGCTCCAGACGCGCTGGTTCAGTCGCGCAGCACACACGGCATCCGCTCGTCACACCGTCGCTGCTGCGTTTGACTCAGCACCAAGTCGCAGCAGAGACAGCAGTGACGACAATAACGATACTACGCACATCACCAACCATGCAGTGCGTCGAGTGACACCGCGCCGGATCCGCCACCACGCGCACCCAGCGCCGTCGTCACCAGCACATGCGCACAAGAAGCAAAAGCCGCACAAACATCACACCCAGCAGCACCAGGCGCTCAAAGCGCGGCCGCGCTTGCGTCTCGCAGACCAGTTCGTGGCTGCGCTCGTGACGAAGCGCACGTCGCCGCGCGACTTCCTCGCTGCGTGTCACGCGCTCGCAGCGAAAGACTCAGTCGAAGTCCTCGCTGGCACCGACTTGCAGGCGTGGAACATTGCGCTGCAGCACCGACTCGTGGTCGGCGACGTCGCTGGTGCGCGCGCACTCTTGGCGCTCGTCGGGAGCTTTGACGTCGAGAACACGAGCGCGCAGCTCTGGACCGACTTGCTCTTCACGCTCATGCGGCAGCACTCGGCGCTGAGCGACGGGAACGAAGTCAAGCAGCTCCTCGACGCGCTGTGCCTCAAGTGCGGCGCAGACTTTGTCGCTGAGCTCCTCGTCTCGACTGTGAATGGCTGCGCGAACATCAAGATGTTTGACCAAGCGCAGTTCCTCGTGCTCTACCATCTCGAGCTCAACGCGGCGCACGCGATGCCGCCGCGCATCGTCGGCAACTTGGTCTCTGCGATGGCAGCGAAGCGCCGCGACGCCGACGTCCTGGCGTTCGCAACCGATCTGTTTCGGCACCCGCGCTTTGACCTCGCAGTGTTCCAGCAGCAGGGCTTCCTCGCGCTCTTCCGGAGCTCTGCGCGGATGAACGAGGCGCCAGTGCGGCTCGTCCCGACCTTTCTCCAGTGGTTCCACGCGAACGCCGCGCGCTTGACGATCAGCAGTCGTAGCGCGCAGGCGTTCACAGCGCAGCACTTTGAACGCGTGTTTGGCGCTGCGATCCAGTGCTGCGTCGAGACTGAAAGCCCAAAGCTCGCACTGCGGTGCTACGACGCACTCGTGCAAGCGAACGAGCGTGACGACGCGCCTGCGCGCATCCCAGTCGACGAGAACATCTACGTGAATGTCCTCAAAGCCGCTGCAGCACAGGCGGACGCTGCGCTCTTTCGCGACGTGTACCGCACGATGGTGAGCGACGGCGTCGCGCGTGGTCCTGGCTTTGGGTCGGCGATCCGGTTCGCTTCGGTCACGCGCGACGTTGCGTTCATCGAAGAGGTCCTGAGCGACGCGTTTGCGCTCGAGGACGCGCTCCAAGGCGCGTGGATGCTCGACGTGCCGCAGTACAACGACGCGCTCGGGTGTTTCGCGGCGACGAAGGAGTACGACCTCGCCAAGGACCTCTTTGCGCGCATGACCGCGAACCCATTCATCGTGCCGGACCACGTCACGATGCTCGAGATCGTCGAGAACCACCGCGACGCGCCGTTCAGCGACGTCTTCCACCTCATGGAGCTCTTCCTCGAGTGGGACTTGTGTCCGAACCTCCAAGTCTTTACGTCACTCCTCGCGACGTGTGCGCGCCGGCGCCTCATTGGCGACGCCATGGCGCTGCTCGATGCGATGAAAGCACAGGGCGTTGAGCCAGACGTGAAGACGTTCACGGTCATCGCGTTTGTCTACGGCACGCACGCGGACCTCGGCGGCATCGTTCGGATCCTCAAGACCATGGCGAGCAAGCGCATTGCGACCGACGACGTGTTCTTCGCCTACGTCCTCAACGCGCTCAATGGCGCGAGCGGTATTGACATTTGCTTTGCGCTCGTGCGCGAGATGCGCGACGCGAACTTGCCGATCCCCGACGGACTCTACAATGCGCTCGTCGACGTTGGCACACGCGCTGGTTTGGTCGAGCGCACGCTCCACATTGCGTACAACATGGAGTGCGATGGCTTCACGCTCTCGTCCGCGCGCATGCACGCGCTCATTGCGCGGTGTGGCTCGACGCCAGAGCTCACGGAGCTCCTCCGGACGTTTGAACTCCTGCACCAAGGCGCGCAGACCGACGGCGTCCCGCGCTTCGAAGTGGAAGTCTATGAAGAGCTCATCGAGGTGCTCGCGCGCTTTGCGAAGAAGGACGCGATCCCGAAGATCCGACAGCTCGCGCTCGCTGCAGGACACGACCTGCCGCAATAGAGTGGGCGTCGTTTGACATGGACAGCTGCTGCTGCTCTGGTGATGCAGCCTAGAGACACATGAATACACACAGAGAAGCATTGACTAGCACGACGTCTGTTGTCTGTGCATCGCTACAAGGCTGTGCATGTGCGTCGGACTTGCCTAGCAACTGACTGCTTCGCGCATCTAGCACACGCCTGCATTGGTGAAGAGCATGCATCCGTTCGTGCGGCTCTGGTGTGTGCTCTTGTTCGTGTTGTTCGCACGGACAGAGCTCTTTGGCTCTCGTCGCTGCCGCTGGATCGCGTCGTCGAGTGCTTGACGCGTGCGCCGCATCGTCACGCGCTCAAACGTCTCGCGCTGCGTCCGCTCTGTGCCTCGGAAGCTGTCTGGTGCGACGTGGTAGCGCGTCACGAACGCCATGTCCGGTACAGCGTCCAAGATGCCGTCGACGCATGCGCGCACGCGCGAGAGCTGGAACTCCGACGTCACGCTGTGCACCGTCTCGACGTGCAGGTGGCGCAGCACAGGAATGAGCAGCACGGTGTTGTCGATCACGCTCGCCTACCGAAGGCACCGATAGCACAGACGTTTGCTCATGAGCTCCTGCGTCTCTCTGTCGTTTCATCCATGCCAAGCAATGTGCAAACGTACCGCGGAGCAGTCCATGATGATGTGGTGCGGCGAGATGCCAGCGGCTCTGAGCGCATAGCGGATCGCCTCGTTCTCGCGCACGCTGTCTCCACCCGACTCGTCCGCCATCGGGACCTGCACGTCAGTGTCAAGTGACCACAAGAGAGAGAGAGTCGCTAGCTGAGCTCACAACACACCTCCAAGCGAGCGTCGTGCGAGACACTAAGCAGGACGGACGTACGAGGTAGCAGTGCGAGTTTGCCTGCTGCTCGGCAAAGACCTTGGTGATGCGCCAGTAGAGCTGACTCGCGCACTCGACGCGGCTCGCAACGCACGCGTTCACTTCGCCGCTCGAGTGCAGTGGACCAGCGCCAAACACGAGGATCGCTTGAGACTCGCTCGAGAGACCCACTGCCATCGCAGTCGTGCTGCTGTCCTCTGGGATGAAGCAGAGGTTCGGTGTGACTGCAGGATGGCGCGGCGCATGGTGCTGCGGCTGCACGCCGTCGAATGCGAGTCCTTGGCGGAAGAGGTCGAGTCCAGCAGCAGCAAACAACTTGGCGTCACGTTCGTTTGGAGGACTGAGTCCTGTCTTGGCGCTGCGCAGCGAGTCCTGTGGCGTCACGGTGCCGAGCATCGGAACAGGGATCCGCGGCAGCCGAGCCACAGGCACTGGTGCTGGAGGCAGTTCGTCGCTGCTGCTCTCGTCGTCTTCAATCGTCGAGAGGCGCTGCGTTTCGCTATATCTGCGGCTCTGTGCGCTGCGAGAGAAGTGTTGCGCCATCGCGTAGAGCTTCTCGCGCTTTGTCGACGCAGAGCGCAGGGCGTGCAGCGTATGTCTGATGGAGTGTTGAGGTCGAGCACTCGCTCGTACCTCTTGGCACATGTCGTGTAGCAAGATCAAAGAGGGAAGAACGTGAAACGTCGCGACACATTCACACAGCAAAGCTCAACTCGCCACACACAGCAGAAGACACGCGAGACAAACGAGCATGCGCGGCAGTGACGGAGCTGGCGAGAGCGAGCGAGGCCGCCTCGATGAAGTCGATCCGTTCTTCATGGCGCTACTGCGCTCGCGCCAGCGCCGCTTCGTCGAGTGTATCGACATTTGCACCGATATCCTCGCAGTGAATCCGTACGACCAGGTCCGTGTGCGCAACGACTCTGTGCTCATGTACTCGCACACATCTTCTCATCGCTCTCTGAGTGCTCGAATGTGTATAGGCAGCGTGGGTGACCAAGACGAAAGCGATGACAGCACAGAGCTACATCGACGACTCGGAGCTCGAGGAGGACGGCGCAGCAGATCTGCTCATGGACGACAACGTGATGGCGTCCATGCCACGACCAGGCACGTCACTCAACCGCCCAAACACGAAAGCGAGTGCGAATGGCGACCCGAGCTTGCGTCCAATGACGTCGACAGGACGACCACTCAGTGGCTTTGCGCGTCCTGGCACGAGCTCTCGCCCAGGCACAGGCAGCATGTCAGTCGACCGCGCACTACAGGGCAATCGACCAGGTACGTCTCGTCCGCCAACGACGCTCGGACGACAAGTGCGTCTTGGCACAGCGTCGATGCAAGCAGCCGACAACGGCGTGTTCATCGACGTGAACCGCCTCGACTTCAAGCGGTACGCTGCGCGACCAGCGATCGCAAAGGTGCTCGTGGACTACTTACTCTACCACGAGCACAACCCACGCAAAGCGCTTGAGCTCGCAGCTGAGGCGACTGTCGCCGTGGACTACAAGGACTGGTGGTGGAAAGCGCGCTTGGGCAAGTGCTACTACCAGCTCGGACTCTTTCGCGATGCAGAGAAGCAGTTCGAGTCGTCGCTGCGCAACCAAGAGATGGTCATCACGGTGCTCGAGCTCGGAAAAGTGTACTTGCGCTTGGACCAGCCCAACACTGCGCTCGATCGGTACGAGCGCGCGCGCGACAAGTTCCCTGGCGACGTGCACTTGCTCATCGGTAGCGCGCGCGTGCACGACATGCTCAACGACGTCGAAAAGAGCGTGGAGATCTACAAAGACGTCCTCACGCTCGACGCCTCGAACGTCGAAGCGATCGCGTGTCTCGCGTCCAACTTCTTCTACACGGACCACCCCGAAGTGGCGCTGAGGTACTACCGCCGCTTGCTCCAGATGGACGTGAGCACTGCCGAGCTCTGGTGCAACATCGGTCTCTGCTGCTTCTACGCGTCGCAGTACGACATGACGCTCTCGTGCTTTGAGCGCGCACTCGCGATGGCGTCGGACGACACGATGGCCGACATCTGGTACAACGTCGGACAGGTCGCGATCGGCATTGGCGACCTCGGACTCGCGTACCAGGCGTTCAAGATCGCCGTCTCCGTTGACAGCAACCACGCCGAGTCGTACAACAACCTCGGCGTGCTCGAGCTGCGCAAAGGCAATCTCGACCAAGCGCGCGCGAACTTCCAGCTCGCCGAGTCGCTTGCAGGTTTCATGTTTGAGCCGAGCTACAACCGCGGTGCGTTGCTCGTATATGTCGCTCTTGACAATGAGTCCATGTCGGTCCTAACAACTTGTCGGTTGTTGTGCATGCACTAGCGCTGCTCGCGTACAAGGTTGGCGACTTCCACGACTCGTTCACGAAAGTGAACACTGCGCTCGCGACGCACGCGGCGCACAGCGACTCGCTCGAGCTCAAGAAGCAGCTCCAGCACTTTCTCACGCTCATGTAGTAGCAGCACCACATTGCACGACAGAGCAAGAGCGATGATAGTGATGATCGTGGACCGAGACAGAGCGACTGCGTGCGATTGGGACTAATGACAATTGCAGCAGCAGCCGTAGCAGGTGTAGGTAGAGGAGAGGCATGCAGAAAAAATCATAGGCAGACGTGTCGCGTTGCCACGCGCGCGCTTGTCAGTCGCAGCTGCTGCTGTCGTCACGGCTGCCGTCGCGACACCGCGAGCGTCGTGCAATCCGCCAGCACAGACGACCTGCTGGTTACAAAAAGTAGTCGGGCGTGCGCTTCTTCTCGTTGAATGTGCTGTCGCGCGGCGCTGGGTCGAACTGGATGAACTTGCACGTGTCGTAGACCTTGTCGCCGTTGCGGTCGCACATGACTTCGTCAATCTCCATGAGCGCCGCTTGGTTCCCGCAGCGGTAGCAATAGTTCGGCGCACTGAAGATCGTCACGACGCCGCGGTTGTGCGTCCACTGGTAGCCTTCCATCACGAGCTGGTGCGCGCGTGCGATGAACGTGAGGCCGTTGCTGCGCTTGAACTGCTCCGTGATGTCCTGTCCAAACGTGTAGCCCGCGCCACGCGGCGAGATGCCCCAGCCACAGCGGTCGTCCGGGTCCGACCACACGAGGTCGCACATCGGTCCTTCGTGCGGCACTTCCTGCACGCGGTCGAGCGCGCGCGCGTGGTCAAGCGTGTCGATCGACGGCGACAGGCCGCCGTGCATACAGAACACGCGGTTCTCAATGAGCGCCGTCATCGGGAGGTGGTCAAAGAGGTCCGTGAAGTACTTCCACACGTTCGCATTGCCGTACTTGCGCAGGCACTCGTCGTAGAAGCCGTACACTTGCGTGATCTGGCGACTCTCGTGGTTCCCACGGAGAATCGTAATGCGCTCTGGGTGGCGCACCTTGAGCGCCACGAGCAGCGTCACGCTCTCGAGCGAGTAGTACCCACGGTCGACGTAGTCGCCCATGAACAAGTAGTTCGTGTCTGGGCACGCGCCGCCTATTCTAAAGAGCTCGAGCAGGTCGTAGAACTGCCCGTGGATGTCACCGCACACTGTCACGGGGCACCGCACCGGCTGCACGTTCGACTCGGCCGCGAGGATCTCCTTGCCCTTTTGGCACAGCTCGTAGATCTCAATCTCCGTGAGGTTCTCGGCGCGGCGCAGACGGTCGATCTGCGCATCGAGCGCGCGCATCTCTCCGCGCGAGTCCATCCTGCTTCGTTGCGATGCTGCTGCTGCTACGTGCGTGCGCGCAACGGGAGGGCTGGACTAGGCTGGGCGATGCAGGCGTGCGCGCGTGAACGTGCGCTCCTTGCTGCTGCTCCTTGCTGCTCCTGCCGCTTGTTGGCGATTGGAAAGGGGGGCGGAACGAGCGCACGACAGGGCCGCGCTGCCGCTTTGTTCAAAATAATTCCATACACAAGTATATTTTAATACTGTCAAATTCTCGCTCTCTACTTGTGATTTTTGGCTGCACTGCTAGCTGTACCGTGCAAGACAGCGAGACACAACAACTCGAGATGTTCTTCTGTCTTTGCAGAATGTATGTGATGGGATTGATACTAGTGATTCACATATGTAATTCGTATGCTATAGACCATACTGAACACAAGACAACACGTGACGAAACTCAAACATGTGTGTGTGACCCACATGAAAAAGTGCCGCTTCAAGCTCCGAAACGACTGCGATGCACCAAGCAAGACACCAAGCAAGCGAGCATTCGTACCAAGCAGTCACGCCACAGCTGCAGCTCTCTCTCGGTGCGCCACGACGACGAGACGAGTGTGCACGATACGCCACAATTGCTGACGCGATGTCGAGCAGCCGAAAAGCCAACTACGCGCCAAAGCGCGAGCAGGACAGCTTCGAAGAGCTCTCGAGCAAGCTCACAGCCGACCTGCGCGCTCATGTGCGCTTCATGGTGCGTCTTGCAACATGGCGACTCAGCCAAGCAAACAAGTGAATGCACCAAGTAGCACCGCTGCTACTAGCACAGAGCGTGACTGACACGTGCATGGCTGTACACGTTGTGCAGGCGGACTACCCCGTGCTCTCGGACGACTGGAACCAGATGGCGGAGCAGATCGGACGCATTGGCGACATCACAGAGATGGTCAGTTGCTCGCACTCGCGAACGAGTCGATAAACTCGCTGCTAATGTGTTATGCGGCTTTGGTCCGTCACTTGACGCTGAGCAGGAGCGATCGCTGCCCAAGCAGCAGGACGCGACGCTGTGGGAATGCGAAGAGATCGCACTGAGGTGCGATCGTCAAGTCCCGCACTTGTGGAGCCAGGAGCGCAAGGGCTCACGGCTGTGCCTTCCTCTTGCCTCTGTTGTACTCCTGCAGATACTTGCTCGAAGACGGCAAGCTGAACCTGTGCGTTGGTGCTACTGCTACTGAGCGACTGGATACGTTATGAGGCTAGTGAGCAACACACAGGAAGCTCACGGACTGTTATCTCACTGTCGTCAGGTGTCTGCGGAACCTCGTGGACTACAACGAGTACCTCAAGCGCATGATCGAGCGCGGGCCGATCAAAGTGCGTCCATTGCAACAACATGAGAGACTGAGAACAAACACGAGCACTCACGCTATCCACACTATTGCTGCTGCTGCTGACGCACGCAGGACACGACGATGGAGCTGATGCAAAAGTTTGAGCGAGGCATGGGCTTGACGCTCAAGAATGCGTGGCTGCACGCAGAGGCTGTGCAGGTAGGTTGCCTATATGCACGTGCTCATACTCCTGTGTTCGTGAGCCGCGTGCTTACAGTGTCGCGCCTGGCTCTCTCCAGACCACGGACATTCCGCTCCTCATCGAGTACATCCACAGCATCTTCAGCTACTGCCTCGAGAACCCAGACGTACGTCTTGCTCTCTTTGTGTGTCCACTCTGTCTCGCTTGCTCCGAAGCACGCACAGCACCTAACAGACGAGCGAACGCTCTGTGTGTATACTTGCCATCATCTAGTACTTGGCGTGCAAGAAGATGGACAACAGCCAGGAGGTCACGGTGATCCACTTCCTCCTCGGCTTGTGCAAGCAACTCGACTCGATCGACGAGTCTCGGTACGACCTGCGGCTGTCGTAAGTCTTCTAGCTATGTTGTTGAGACGACTGAGGTGTGCGTACGTGCATGACGCGTGTGTGTCAGGATCATGCCACTGGTGATGGAGAAGCGCATCTTCTCGCTCTTGGCGATGCACCTCAGCATGAACATCCATCTGCTCAGTGTAAGTCCCAATAGCCAAGTAAGTCGCTGGCTCGCTGTCGTGTGCACCACGCCGTGTTGCTGAGTCTGCGCGTCTGCGAGGACATTGTGAGCACATACGACTGACAAGTGACGGTGCTGTACTGCGCTGTGACAGTCGGCGGATCTCGCAGTCGGTGTCGAGGCACTTGCGCTGCTGTGTGCGACCGAGGACTTCCAGTCGCACTCGGTACGTAAACATCGCCAGTAGCGCTAGTGATAGCAAGACGGAGGCAGTCGTGACTGAACGCCGTCCGTGTGTTGTGTGAATATGGACAACAACTGCGTCGACAGGATCGCTACGTCGACTCGCGCGAGACGGAAGCAGCGCTGCTCACGCTCCGAGGTGACTCCATTCTGTACGAACTATGGCGTTCACGTGGCGAACGCTCGACTCACTCTCTGCTTGACGTGTCGTCTGTGTACCTTAGACGAGTACCTCGACGAAGCGACTGAGGATCCAGACGTGCGCAAGCGCTTGCGTCCGCTCTTGGACGTCATTCGCCGCATCAAGCACCGCAAGTAGTCAGTCGACTGGACAACGCACGTAGAGCGAACGAACGAGCAAGCACGAGACATTGCATGAAGAAGAGAGAGAGAGAGCGCGACGCTAGCGAGAGCATTGGAGACGAATGATAACAAAGCATCCGAGTGACTAGTCACTGCGTCGCTAGTTCACAGTCATGACACACGCGCACACACTCGAACGCAGTCGTGTTCATCCAGCGAGCGACTCGCTATCACTCACGTCCTCACTCACTCACTGTCCGCGAACCAACGGCGTGGTCTCACTCGCGCTCGCTTCACTCGTATGCTGACGGCGCTTGATGAACCACACGAGCGTTGGGAGCGCGGCCATGAAACTCACGACCAGCACTGTGACTGCGAGCGTACTGTGCGTTGAGGTGCTCGATCCAACGAGCTGTTGGGCAGCAGCTGCGTCTTTTGCTCCGCCAGCTCCAGCGTCGACGTCGAGGCACTTGGACTTTGCCACTTGTGCGTACCATGTCGCTGCAGGACGCGGAATGCGTGCCAGTGCCGATGGTCCTGGCGTCACTTCATCCTTGAGACCAGTCTGCGAGGTGAAGTTGACGTAGTACAAGCCAAAGCGCGGCTTGAATGACCCCCACTCGTAGTTG
>JAASFN010000270.1:0-26554 GCA_023333795.1 Globisporangium rhizosaccharum | reverse complement strand
TTCCCACGCTTTGTGCACGCTCGTGTCAGCGGCGAGGAGCGTCGCGGCCCACGAGCCGCCCGAGCAGCCCGAGAAGTGGCAGTCCGAGACGTCAAAGTGGTCCTGGATGTACGCTGCGACGCCCATTTGGTACGTGAACATACCCGCCAAGCCAGAGAACGCAATCTCGACATGCGATGACACTGCGGCAGTCGACGAGGCTATGGCAACAGCATCCACTACTTTGTCGCCCGCGTCCTCATCGCTCAGGTCGAGTCGCATCATGACGTCGCTTGTCTCCAAATCGAGCTCACTGGTAGGTGGTGTGGTGAAGGCGCCAATGTGACGGCGTCGACCTTTGACGACGTCCTCCGCTCTAGTGCTACGCATGGCGATGTGAGCTGTCAGAAGCAAGTTCGAGACTGAGCCGTGCTCGAGTGAACGGACAAGCAAGCAGACGGGTCGGTGGCTATCATCCAAGCGAGCGAGTGGTGGTCTCCTGACGGTTGCGAGGCATCAGCAGCGCTCTTTGCGATCTGCTGGACTGGCCGAGACGCGAGGTGACTGAGAGTGCACTGCATCGCGACCTGACTTGCGAGGCGAGCACGAGTGGCATGTACACAGCTACTAGAGACGAATCGCTCGACGTGTAGTTCATACTGATGCTCAAAACCTCCCTACTCGTGTCTCTCTCTCTCTCTCTCCCTCCCTCTTCCCACTTCCTCTCTTGTGTGTGTGTGCTCTATCCCTACGACTTGGTCTCGTGCTCTTGCGTCCTAGACAAAGAACGACGGCTTGCGATACTGTTGCTGCGGCTGCGGCTGCTGTGGCGTGCCGCGTCCATCGGCCATGACGATTGTTGTCTGCGACTGTGGACTCTCGCCCACAGACGCGTACGCGCCCGACGGCGACCCTGGGCCATGTTGCTGGTACACACTCCCGCTGTCGAGCGAACTCGACGAGAACGAGTAGTCCCGGAGCTCGCTCGACATGCGACCGGCTGTGAGCGAGCTCTCGTCGTCGTAGTCGTCCTCTTCGTGCACAACGAGCGTCGCGACGTCGCTGCCGCCGTGCATACCGCCGCCGCCACCACCATGCATGCGCGTACTCCGAGAGCTCGAGTCGCCATCGCCAGCGCCACTGCCGCCTTGAACGTCAAACAGCCGCGCGCGCACAAACTTGGTGAGCCGCGTGCCGTACGCCTCGGGTGGCACAGCGCTGACGTCGTGTGTGTCTTTGCAGAGCAAGACGCCGAGGAGCCAGCGCTGGAGCGTCCACTTCCAGTTGTAGCGCTGGAGCATGTCGACCGTGCCGAGGTAGTACACTTTCTCCAAGTCGCTCGAGTAGATCCCTTGGCTCTGCGCCGTGATCGACGGCAAACGCTCGCCCGACTTGAGGTACCGCACACCGAGCAAGATGCTGTAGTCAATGATGCCGCGGCTCGCGAGGAAGACAATGTCGTCGCAGAGCTGGCCCTGGAGCTTGCTTGCGCTCCGCGGCGAGAGCGCAATGCCGCCGTTGAACTTGTGAAAGTCGATGTCCATCATGAGCTTGTTGATCGTGCGCTGCTCCTTGGCCAATTGGATGTAGTTCTCGACTTGGTTCGCATTGATCGCTTGGCGGCGGTCGCGATTGCCTTTGAGGTCAAAGCGCTGGTGCACCGGGCCTTCGTTAAAGAGGTTCTGCATCACGACAAAGTACATGCGGCGCTTCCCAACCGGCAGCGAGATCGAGTGGCACCCAAAGTAGCGGCACAGGAGCGTCTGCGGGTTCGAGAGCAAATACCGATGGTAGTGCGGACTGCGAGATAGAGAGCACGAGCAAGAGAGAGAGTGAGTGAGTACGAGTCCTAGTGTTTGAGGATCAGGACGAAAAGAACACGAATGAATAAAAGAACACCACAAAAGAACGTACAGGATTGCACAAAGCGTGTCGAACTCTTCCTTTGGGACGCTCTTGACCATGAACTGCTTGTTTGCTAGCGAGCGCACGTACATACAGAGACACACTTGAGTGTTAGGACCACCTCACACTCACTCACTCACTCACACAGCACCACAGCACGACAGACACAGACACACAGAGCCAAAAGGACGCACCCGTGAAGTAAAAGATGTTGCCGCTCTTGCCCTCCGAGCCGTGCTCGCTGAGGATCTTGGACGGATCGAACGACTCGACGAAGAAGTGCGGGTCGATCTTAAAGAGCTCGCGGATGTGGTGGAATACCTTCGGCGCGCAGTCGCGGAAGCTCAAGACGCCGCTCTGCTTCCAGCCATGGACGACGACGCTCATGGACTCGACGCTCGTGTAGTCGGCGAACGTGATCTCGCTGCTGTCAGTCTCCTGGGCCGCGAGGATCGCCTGCGAGCTCGACTTCTGGATGCCCATGGACATGTACTTCATCACGTCCATGCGGAGCTTGTTCGACACGTCGATCTTCTCGCCATGCGCGTGGTGGCCGTTCGCTGCTGTCGTATCCGCCGCGAACGCTGCGCTCGGCTGCCCCATCGTCACGGGCAAGCTCCGGCTGTCTCGGAGCGCTTTGAACACGCCGGCGTCGCGGCAAAAGAGCACAAAGACACCGAGCATCTCGAGCACGAGCGCGAGCTGGTCGATCGCGTTCGCCGTCGTGGTCTCGCGACCAGCGCTGAGCTGGAAGAGGTAGAGCACAAAGACCACGACAGTGTCGGCGACAAAAACAGCGAGGTACGGCACAATGAGCTTCGCCATGCGGCGCGTCGTGCGGTGCGCCTGTGTCTCGAGGCGGCGGGACTTGCGCCACGCGATCGCTAATGCGCCCGTGATGTACACGAGCACGAGGTAGGCGGGGAGATGGAAGTAGAGCATAACGTGGATCGACGCGCCGTTGTCGTCGTTCTCAAAGACGTAGCGGAACACGAGGCACCAGACAAGCGCGGCGGGCCAGGCGTAGATGTGGTGCTTGAGGTTGTCGGCGTTGAACGGCAGGAACGGGTTCGAGAGCGAGAAAATGAGGTCAAGCGCGAGCATGAGGTACCACATCGTCGCGGCCGTGAGGAAGAAGAACTCGCACCAGAAGAAGAACGGCACGTAGTTCACTTCGACGCCGGCGACATTGCCCAAGAGCTCGACGTTCGCAATGTCGCTGAGCGTCGCAGGCGCGAGGAGCTCGCCACTGGCGCTCATCGCTGGGCTCGTCAAGTGCCACGAGTGCAGCGCCACGCGCGTGATGTTGCAGACGCAGAGCGAGAGGAAGACGCAGAGGAGCACTGGTCCCGGGTGCGCGCGCGTGCTCGGGTACTTGTACGAGAAGACGATCATCGCGCCGCCTGCGAGGAGGCAGCTCGCAAGCGCCGACATCTGCCACGCGAGGAAGAGCGCGTCCATGGTTGTGTATCAGACAGATCAAGGTGGTGGTGGCGTGACGGATGTGGAGGTGCACTGGCTGCTACAGGGTGTGTATGTACTGAGCGCGCGAGCGACTCAGTGCGTTCACTCGATCGCTCGATCGCTTGCTTGTCGGTCGATGCGCGAGTCTTGAGAGGCTAGCCGAGTAGTGCGTGACTGTGTGTCTGGAAGCGAGACGCTTGGGACGACGACTCGCGTCCGTTTTGGATCTCACTACTCTAAGGAGAGCTACTCGAAGGAGAGCAGGAGAGCGAGCTGACCTGCTGCTTTGCTGAACGAGTAAGGTGTGCTGGAGCGCGGGCACAAGCAGCTGCTGCGAGCGTGTAGCGTGCAGCGCACAAGTGAGGTAAATCGGGCGCGAGAGCGAGCACGAGACGCGGCGTGATGGACAGCGCGCACGAGCTAAAGCGAGCGAGCGAGCGCAATGGCGATGCAGCAGCGCGAGGTACTGCTTGCGCTCCGACTGCTCCGACTGGGACTAGTGTCGCGGACTAAGCTTTCCTTTGGCATTGAGCATGTGAGCATGTGAGCATGTGAGCACCAACAACAACGAGCAGTTTCGCAACGAGACTTCAGTGTGTGTTCCTTCTATTTTTGAATGAGTTTCTTCGACATTTGAGCCCGTTGAAGCGCATATTTGCTTCAACACGGGAGCGCGCAACGTGGCTTTTGAACATAGAATGACTCGCGACCGAGCCTTTGAAAGAGCATGTAGGTCAGGGCGGAAGACTCACTCACAGCTCAAAGCCAAACGACGCCGAAAATCGAAAATGCCTTCGCAACTCACATTGTTGTCTCGACCCGAGCAAGAAGTGAGTTTGACAAAGCAGGATGGATGTAGCGATACCGAGCGTGCTCGAACCTGAGGTTGCACATGCTCGCACTCACTCGTTCTTTCGCTCGCTTTGTCGCGATTGTCCACATCCACACTGCTGCTCAGCTGCGACTTGTGGAGGCGAGCGAGCGATAGAACCGATAGCATGGACAGCAGCAGCGAGCAGCAAAGCAGTAGCCTGAAGTCGAGGTCGAGGCCGAGATGAAGAGTTTGAAGAGTTTGAGGGGATGAAGAGCGCGCGCCTCGCCTGAACCCAGGACTGGACGCACAGGTCGAGCGGGAAGGCGAGTGTGCGGTGGCATCGAGCGGGAAGGCGAGTGTGCGGTGGCATCGAGCGTTGTGAGCTGCTGCTGCTGGGGTTGATCACGTGTGCGCTTTGGCTAGCTCGAGCATCACGTTGAGGTGCTGCTGCTATAATATGGTTGAATTTCGTCAAAGTTCGGACACTATGTTAAGAATGCAAAGACGGGATAGCCAATAGCGTTTGGCCACAGTACGATTTTTAGCCAATCATAGAATTTTCGGATAACTCGGACATTTCTAGTTCGAATCGGATTATTCAATTTAATCAGGGTATAATGAGTCGAAGTCATAACGATTGTATTTTGATTTCGTGACGGTTCGGACATCAATACTAGTACTGCTTTAGCATACAAATTCGAAGTGTTGTATGGAGCGAGACATTCGTTTGAGCGCAAAAGCACACATCAACGCCCCCACCAGCAAGACACTAGCCTCACCACGTCTCGCAAGCATGCCTGCAGCCGCCCTTCTCGTTACTGCCTCTCAGCGCACACGCTCTAATGCCCTCGGTGCGTTCGACGCGTTCCTCAAGCATAGGCGGGTGAGCAGAGAGGCGGTCGAGCGCGCGACCTCGAGCGAAGACACAGGCGCTGCGCCGGTCGTCCCGCTCGACAAGTTTGCTCTGCACCTGGTGTTCAAAGCTGGTCGAGGAGGCAAGCAACTTGTCACGAACACGGTCCTATCATACTTTGACCAAGTCAAGAACCACCTGCTCGATCACCACGAAGAGCTGCGTGCGCGAACCGAGCGTAAGCTCAGAAAGCTCATGCGCTCCGTTGAGAGCCACGGCGCCAAGCGCGACTCGTTCACAAAGCAGGCTCCTCCCTGTACAAAAAGCGACCTCAACGCGCTCACGACTGCTTTGTATAAGCACGCAACATCGCCACGCGACTGTCAAGATACTGCCCTCCTCAACGTGCTTTGGTTTCTGTTTGGACGTAGCTCCGATGCAGCGTATCTACTCAAGTCGCAGGTGACGGTTTACCCAGGTCAGTGCGTGACGTGTGTGTTTTGTTTATGGAGATCATTGTAAACGCCCAACTAGTATGTGTGTGTGCAGGCGGCGCTCTCTTCCTAAGAATGAAGCTAATGAAGACGGCCAGCGAGCAAGGCGTGGCTTTGTACAAGGACTTGTCGAGCTTCGCTGTTTGCCCAGTCCACTCTTTAGCGATCGCCGTCGCGATGCAAGCGGCCCGTCGACCAGATTGCTCGGTCATGCTCCATGGCGCAGCACTACAAAGCGACGAGCATAACGATGATGCAGCCATCAACGCCGACGCCGATGGCGACTTGCTCGCGGCGATGTCGTCAAAGTCACTGAATGAAGAGCAGACACAAAGCACAACGTCGCAGAAGGCAGGTGTTAGTATCCACTCCTACGTCAACCGCTTGGTTGCTCAGCTCTCACAACAGATCGCGGCAGATCAAGACGCGCTCACGTCAGGACTCACATCACATTCATCCCGCCGCGGAGCAGCCCAGATCGCGAACGCCGACAGCAGCTTGTCCACCCAGTGGATCCTCGACCGCAGTGGGTGGAGTCTCACGCCGCTGAGCAAAGGCTTTGCGTACATTGTGAACACGACGAAGGAATACCAAAACGTAGCACGTTCGCTCAGCGGCTGGGCTAAGGAGAAGGAAGCAGCGCTGCCAAGTCTCGCACCTTTTGACGATCTTGTCCACGAGCGAGTGCGCGCAGTCTTCAAGTTGATCTTCTCGACAGCGCATGGCTACAGTACCGGCTTGGGTCTGCGCGATGACGTCCTTGAGGTCTTCTCCGCGACAGCACTTTTGCACTACCCAGACATGCACACGCTCCAACCGGATTCTCCCTACGTCAACCCCATGGGCTCGTAACAGACCCGACCCCAGAGCCGAAGACGTACCGATTCGTGCCTCTTCAGACATCATAACTGTCGTTAGTACGTAAGCTCGCTAACTCGAGCTTCTCACAGTCTCTGTTGCTTGATCTCGAACCGAATGCGTAGACATCAAGTACGTACGTTTGTCGCCGATGCTTCAAGCTGCTGCTGTCGCTGACGGTCGTGGTGGTGATGTCGAGCTCTTTGCGATCTCCTCCGACGCGAAACAATCGATGCACAGTTTGACGTGTATTTCGTATGGACCACAACACACTGCCCGAAATGTCCAAACGAAATTCAAAAATGCGCGGGAAACTGAAGTGCCGCGCCACTGCTCTTGCTCTCACAATTGCAAAAGCATGGCAACGCGCATCCGCCTCACAAAGCAGCAGCAGCTAGAGATCTGTATCCAGCACGACAACAACAACGAATGGACGCTCAAAGAGCTGGCGCACTGGGCGCGCGAGTGCTACATGCTCAAGAAGCTGCCAGGCAAATCCACTATCGCGCACATCCTCAAGAGCAAAAATGATCTCGTCGCGATGTCCGCTGACTAACTCTCGCGCAAGGAGAAGTGCTTCCCGCACCTGCTGCTGCTCGACGCTGCTGTGGTCGGGCGCATCGTCATCGCTGAGCTGTCCAGCATGGCCATGTCTACACGGATCGTGATGTCGCTCGCAAAGCGTCTTGCTCGTCAGCTGCAGATTACGTCCGCGTGTCTCCCTCTCTTTACGCGAAACGGCTGACTTCGTCACTTCCTCAATCGCCACCACATCCATGTCAAGCGCGCGCATGGCGAGGTCGGCTCAGCCGATCACGCAGCAGCGACAGAGCAACTACAACGTCTGCGCGAGCGCATCAGGCAGTTCCACCCATCCAATGTATACATCATGCATGAAACTGCCTTGTTCTACAAGGCCACACCACGCACATCGGTCGTGTTGAACCGAGCGCCAGCGCTCAAGCAAGACAAGTCGCGAGTGACGGTCGTAGTCGGTGCCAACGCTGACGGCAGCGACAAACTGCCCCTCCTCTTCTTCGGTAAGTCCACTCGGCCGCGATGGCTGTCAAAGAAGCCAAATGGTGTGCACTACATAGGAACATGCAAGGGATGGATGACTGTAGTCGTGCTCCAGTCTGGCTGCGTGAGCTCAACGCGAGAATGGCGAGAGAGAACCGTCAAGTGCTGCTCCTCATCGACAACGCTCCTGTGCACATTCACCGCGACATGGACCTCAGCAATGTGTGCGTGTTCCACCTACCACGAACACAACATCACTTCTACAGCCGATGGACCAAGGTGTCATTGCTCCGCTCACGCACGAGTAACTACTACGATGATCTACAATCCTTATCGCTTGTCGCCACGGACAAGTTGAGCAAAGGTAGTGTCATGCGCGATCTCATATCACAATTATCTCCCACTCTCACAGCCAGTAGTGCACTAAAGACATTAAATCTCGAATTGTTGGAGCTGTGAGATTTGCTCAGATAGAGTACGCTTCTTGACCCGAGTACAAGTGATGACTCGTACAATTGTTGCTCGTAGAGTAAACATTCACTGAAGAGTAGATCGTGAAGGTCAGTGGAGGGCAGAGCAAGCTGGGTGGCGCCAAGCACGCGTGTGTAGGGATTTCCACCGGATATTAGCTTTAACTGTTCGTTTTTCATCAAAAATATCATGTCACTAAGTCACTAAACAGTCACAAATCCGGGGTGTCACCGTTTTGAGCGTGACGGACACCAACTGTAATATATGTACATAGTAAAAGGGATCACAACAGCAACTCAACTAGCTAGTTTATACACGCCGATTATTCTTGTACCCTCGTTCGCACCTCGAGCAGCGTCAGTGTCTTGTCTCTTTCTGCACTGCACTCTCGTTTTACAGGCTTTGTTGATGCGTTTATTGTCGTGATTGTAAGCCTTGCACACCCATGCACGGTTTCGCACGATCGAGTCTCCACTAGTTACTTGTGCTCGTCACAAACAAATATCAGCGTTCCACAGGGCGAAGAACACTTGTACTATGCTTAACCTTACTATTTTATGTGGATGTACGAAGGAACATGGAGCGCACATGTCAAATGTCCCTGTACACGCCATGAGCTAAAATCGACTGAGAGATAAACGTGCATCAACCGCAAGGCACGAAAGTACATGGCACCAACTTCATCGTCACGCTCAAATGATAAACGAGTCAAGAAAAGCGGCAAGCTCTGGAACGAATTTTATGTCGTCATAGGGGGAAACTTTGAGTTCGTTTTGACAATATCTAAGGGTTGGTGGTGTGTCGCCATCGTTGTGGGAACTAGTAGCAAACCGTGAAGCGTCTTAACTTTAAGTATACGCTCAGAGTGGAAGTAATAGTGTCTTACACAAACCCTAAACGCTTCATAACTGATCTTACTTAAGTACGAGAAATGAGATCCAGTGAAGAGACTCGATTTGTATAGCTTGATCTACCGGCAAACTTAGTTCAACACAGAAAAGCTATCGAGAACCCTTTGGGCAATGCGCCTCCAAAAGATCGCAACTCACATATCGATCGTCTCAATCGAAAGACAAAGACGAGCACCAACCCAACTCAGGAACTCGTTCCCCGCCACCTTCAGGCGCGTCTTGTCACGCGCTCCAGCGCGAAACATCGACGAGCGTGAAGAGCAAACAACAACAGAGATGCCTGCCTCGCGTGAGGCGCCGCGTGCAACGCTAAGGCTACCAGCACCGCTTGACTCAGTGCGCGTTCGGCTGTGGCTGGAGCGCCGATCGACTCCTTTGATCCGCGTTCGACTGCGGTGGTCGAAATTACTTGTCGAGCCTAAAAGTGATTTGTTGTATAGGAGTCTCCTTTTTATCTGCGAGTTTGCTCGCTCTGACCCAATCATCTTGTATAGGAAAACGCGCTGAACAACATATCTAAACAGCGCGCCGAAACTCGGCCGAAATATGAACAAACGCAGGGTGGTTGAAAGTACTTGTCCAACAGTGTATTGATGCATCGAGTATGGTTCATCTTAATATGCAACGCAACGTCCTCCAATTGAGTATGATTGTTCTAGACGTTTTGTGAGCTAGAAACAAACCCCGAGGAACCTATTGAGGCTTTTATGACTGTAGGTGACTGCTACGTGAGGGCTATCCACATGACGATGTAGCATGGGGCGATATACCTGTATCAGCCAAAGCAATGTTAGTGAGCAAGTGTTCGAACGAGCGAGGTCATACGCAGAGCAAGAGTCATGAGTAGGCGAGGTGGGTCTTGTATTTAGAGCAGTCATAATGTCGTTCCGAAGCAGTTTTCAGCTTTGAATAAAATAGAAAGAATTGAGTGAGATGTGTCAGGAATTAATTCGTGAGCATACAAACCGCAAGGTATATCGGTGCGAATTAAGACAAACACAGAGCAAAATGTATTTCAAACGCAGCAACTTAGTCCAATTTGACGACGTTTATTATAGCAAATTCTAGATTCTGTTGTTCACGATTTTGCTGCCAGCCCTTTCCTCAAATGCACACAACGCCACACCACGCGCCATTTTCACCAACTTCCTTCCCCAAACAAAACAAGCAACAGCAAGTGAGACTTGAGCGAGCGAGCGAGCGCGTGACGCCACCATGTATCCGTCGTTCCGGCGCTTCCGCGACCCCGGCGCCGACCAGAGCAGCGCGCTGCTTGGCGGTGGACCCCCGCGCGCTGCTCCGTCGCAGCAACCGCAGCAGGCATTGCCGCCACATACGCTCTCGAGCAGCCGCAACGGCGTCCTCATCGATGACGATGAAGACGTCCGCGACGTTGTGCGGTCGCTCCAGCCAGTGTCAGTGCAGCAGCACCATCTGCACCATCAGCACCATCATCAGCAACAGCAGCATCAGAACCACCACCACCATCATCACTCGCGCTTGATGAGCGCAGCAGTGATGCGTGATCTCCAGTCGCGCGTGGCACCGCAGTACCTCCCAAGTCCGTCGCAGCAGCAGCAGATCCAGCAGTTCCAACAGCAGCAGCAGCTCCAGATGCAGCAGCAGCTCTTCCATCAGGAGCAACTCGAGCAGTTCCAGCAGCGGCGAGGCAACCGCAGTACAATGAACCATCGCGGTCCAGATGCAATGGCAAGCGCGCAGATGGCGCCCATGTACTTCCACCCCGAGAGCGACAGTAGCAGCTGGACACAACGTACGTCACGTGTCTTTGCCTCTAACTCTGCCTGTGTCGTCTAGTATCACTAACGCCTTGTGTTCTATGTCAATGCGGTCGCCTGTCAGTGGACAGCACAGATACAACGAGCACGAGCAAGCTCTCGACGCCCAGCACTGCCATGAACAGCTTTGGACCGAGCGACGGCTCGGACTTTGACGCGACGGGCGCACATGCGCAGTTCCTCCCCCCGATCATGCCGTCCAAGTACCGTCGCGACGATCTCGTCGACGACAGCGCTGCACTCGTTGACCACACTGGCAGCAGCAGCGCGAGTGACATGAATGGCGTCAGTGCGCCGCCGCCGTCGCAGCTCGAAGACCCCGAGAGCGAGCGCGACCGGATGTTCCGCCTCCGCGCGATGTACCTCCAGCAGCAGCACTTACAGGAGCGGCAGAAGGCCGAGGACCAGCGCCGCCTCGCGCTCATGCAGCAGCAACAGCAGCAGCGGCGTCAGCAGCAGCAGTTCCACCACCAACAGCAGCAAGCGCAAGCTCAGCGGCAGCTTGGAATGAGTCGAGAGCGGCGAGAGACTGCGCCGTCAGCTGGACGGGAGACCGAGTACGACTTGCCACGGAGAATCCACCGCGAACTGCAGCCGCCGCCACCGTCAGCAGCAGCAGCAGCAAGCGCTGCGGCGATGGCTGGTGCAGCGTCGCCGTTTACAATGCGACCAGTCATGGCACAACCAACGCCACCGCCAGTTGCTGCACCAAGCGCAGCAGCAGCCCCAGTCGCCGCTTCTCGAGCGCCGACGGCAGCGAGTAGTGCAACGAGCTTGAACCTGCCGCTGCCGCCGCCGCTGCCGTCGACTGCACGGCGCTTTGCACGCAGCACGGACGCAGTGCCGCGTGCGACTGGAGCGGCACTTGCGCCGAATGGCGTGGCTGCGTCGCCACAAGTCGTGCCTGTGCAGACACCGATGGAGACACTGCATCCAGCGGGCGCTCCATCGACAGGTCGCAAGGCAAAAGCGTTGGCGCCACAGCAGCAGCTGCAGCAGCGCGCGAGTCTCGACACGCGCACAGACGCGCCCGAGTACTTTCCCAGTCTCGACGCAACAGCAACAGCAGCAGTAGGACCGCAAGCGACAGCTCCACGCACTTTTGCATCGAGTACAAACACAGCGGCAGCAGCAGCGAGTGTCCTTGGCAAGCGCACTGCGTACGATCCAAATGACGCGAGTACGACAGAGCGAGCGGATCGTGATGGCGACGCGAGCGACAGTGTTCGTGACGCACCGCCGCGTCGCAAAGCCACAAGCAGCAGCAGTAAGCGCAAAGCGAGCAAAGCGAAAGCCGTTGCACCGGCGCCAGTGCCGCTCCAGCCAGCCCAACCAGCGCCAGCGCCACTATCAACGGATGCACCTAGCACGACTGACTCAGCAGCAGCAGCTGCACCAAGTGCCGAACCGAAGCGCCGGTGCGGCCGCAAGAGCATGAACTACTCGTCCGAGCAGAAGCGCGAGCGCAATCGCGCGGCCGTGAAGAAGTGTCGGCAGCGCCAGGCGCTCAAGTACGAGTACTTGCTCCGAAAAGCCGAAGTGCTCGAGACGGAGAACCAGGCGCTGTCCGACATGCTCGTGAACAACGTCGACATTGAGCACGGCCGGCGCATCTCGCTCACACGCGGCATTCAGATGGACATTCTGTTCAAGATCAAAGAGATCTTCACGCAGAGCCTCCCAAAGGACTTTGTCCTCGACGCCGACTCGATCTGGGACCTCAACTCGGTCCTCGCCGTCTCGATGCCGTCGCGGTGCTACTACGGCATCGAGAGCATCAAAGAATTCTGGCGCACGTCCTTGCGCATGCGCAACAAGGGCAAGATCCGGAGCTTCTGGGCCTGGCTCTTCCGCTTGCCACCCGGCGACCGGTTCACCGAGTTTGACATTGTGCCGTTCTCGGACGCGTCTAACTTGTACTTTATCACGTGGACGACCAAGTCCGAGCCGCCACTCGCGGGGTCGATGGTCATTATGTTTGGCCACGGCCATCGCGTAACGCTCCACGTCGAGTGCTTTGGGTGGCTCATCTGGCGCTACTTGCTCACGAACGAGCCGTTCCCAGAGCCAAACGAGTGAATGAGGGAAGCGGGGGCGTCGAGCAGAGAACGAAGGAGGAAGAGAGGAACGATACACGAGGAGGAGCTGTAGCATGTCAATATAAAGTGTGCATTGTGTACGGACCTCGTCGTGGCTGAGCTGTGTCACTGGCGTGCTCGTTGTGAGCCTGTTTTGTGGGCTGGAGGAGCTGCTTGTCCTAGGAGGACGCACGAGGACGTGAGCACTCATGAGTCAGTCTATTCCTTGCCTCTCGCCGTTTCTGCTAGTGCTCGTATAGCTGCAGGAAGACTTGCGAAGAGCGCGTGAGCGATGGACAGTAGCGACGGAGCAAGAGATGGCGACGACGCAGCAGCAGCAGTGCACACAGCAGCAGCGACCGAACAAGGAGACGCAGGAGTTCTCAATGCAGAGGCAGCTACTACCACGTCGACATCGGCAAATGAACTCGATGGGACGGAGGTGGAGTGTGGCGAGAGCGCTGACGCATCGACTGTGCGAGCAGCAATGCCGACGCCAGACGGCATTGCTGTGATCCAGAACGAGCAGGTGGCGCTAGGTGTGCAAGGCTTCACAGTCCAGCAAGAGCCAAGTGTGCCTGTGCAAGGCTTCACGTCCGCGTTCTTCTACGACCCGTACGTCGCGATCAAGGACTTTCTCGATGCGCTCAAGCCTGGTTTCGCACCGTGCGATGGACGTGACTCGGTCGATTCGACTGCTGCTTCCTCAGCTGCTGCAGTGCCGCAAGACAGCAAGACGAGTCCAGCGGACTCGCCAGATGTACAAATCGACGCTCCTGTGACTACACCATCGACTGCTCTTGCAAGCGAGTCAATCGACCAAGCCACTGTCGCTACGTCTTTGCTTGCTCCTGGTGTAGCTGCTCTAGAGTCCCAACACGCAGCTCTAGACTCGGCAATCGAAGCCACAACGTCAGCAGCAGCAGCAGCAGCGACTCTGCCGGCGCAATCTGACGAAGAGCGAGTCACTCTAGAGCCACAGGACAGCAATGCAGCGGGACGTGAGAGCGATGACTCCAAGCATGGCAAGCCAAGCGACAACGCGGACGTCAGCGACCCACCACCTGCGTATATCGAGGTGCTGTCCAGCGAGCGTACTGACAATGCGAGCACACAGCAAAACAAGAACGAGACTGGGACGAACCAGAGTACGGAGCGACTCAACAGTGTAGCACAGACTGCGTCGAGTACGGCGCCAACCGCCTCAAGAGCTCTGGGCTTTGCAGCCTCGCTCACTGCAGCGTTTGCGCCTGAGACCAAGTCTGCGTGGGCACAGCTCTTTGGGTCCAAGTACGAAGACGAGGACGAAGTCGAGACATCTTCGTCCGTCCCATTGCCGAACCAAGCAAGTCGCAACACACAGAGCAACGACAGCGAGACGCGACGCTCGCTGACAGCTAAGCTCGCGCGCGAGCGGAAGCTCGACCAGCAGATCCAAGCGAGTCAGCTCAAGTACGCACCCTGTGCGCTCCGTCGCGACTCGATCACTGCATCCCAGCAGCAGCAAGCACATCCCACTCACACTCAAGCGCACGCCTACTCACCAAAGCGCAGACGATCGACAGCCAAGCCGTTCGAAGCAGCAGGGCTCTCGATCACGAGCGTCCGGTTCTGCGTCGAGGAAGCGCTCCATGCCACGTGCAAGTGCTTCCAGCAGCTTCACGCACTCGCACTGAACGAACCGCGCGTCCCACGGACTGAGACCGAGCTCGGTGTGTTTGTCTCGCAGTGGGAGCTCGAGCTTTTGCTCCTCGAGCTCTTTGGTGGCGCACGCACTGCGGCAGCGACAGCAGCAACACTATCGTCAATGACCGAGTCGCCGCCGCTGAACTTTGCGCTCGCAGACCCACAGTACGCAGGTGTGTCGCTCAAGCTGCTGCTCCAGATCACGTGGTTCCTCCCATTCGATCAGCTCCCGCGTCTCCGGAGCCTCGTGCTCCAGATCACGCGCAAGCACCTGAACGAGCACAAGCTCGCAGTGCTGAACCGCCATCTCCAGCGCCAGCTCCTCCGTGTCCCGTACTCGACGCGTCTGCAGCGCACACTACTGCAGTTCTCTGGCCATCACGACAACGTGCTCGCCGTTGCACTGCCGCTCGTGCACTGCACAACCGAGATGGTGCACGACCTCCTCGAGTGCATCGACGTTCCAGTGCCGCTCGAGCTCGTCAAGACGCTCAGTGCCAGCGACTTTCTGCTCCTGTCTCCGGTGCGTCCGTCTAGCTATGGCTGCTACTGCCGGTAGGGTGACTGACTCACGGCTGCTTGTGTGTCGTGTGTCTCTCTCGCTTCAGTTTGAGCTCGTGCAGCGCTGGCGGCTCTCGAGTCTCCTCTGCATCCAGCGCCTCGTCTTCTTTCGCTCCCTACTCGAAGCGATTGCGACAGAGCGGTCACAGAGTCCACGCCAGAGCAGTCGCAATGGCGAGCAGTCGGTTCGCAAGCGCAGCGATGGCACCACTGCCTCTGCTGCGACGGCGCGGATCACACCGCAGGCGATCCGATCCGTGCAAGCGCGTACAAGGACAACTGCGTCAAGCGTCCGCACTGCTGCGGCGGACAAGCAGGCGCGAGCCAAGAAGACGAAGCCAAGGACCCGACGGAAGACCAAGGCAAGGCAGCGGTCGTCGTCAGCATCCTCGTCGTCAGATGACAGCAAGCGACACAGCGCCGACGCGTCCAGTACAACACAGCAGACGGCACGAGCGTCTGTGTCTGGGACGTATGGAAGCACTGCATCCACCAGCAGTAGCAGTCAAGATCCGGTCAGTGATCCGACGCTCGTGTCGCTCCGATCGCAGCAGGAGCAAGCGTCAACCGAGCAGCTCGATCGACTGCAGCTTCACCTCGCACTGAGTCTGCGCAAGCTCAGAGACGCGATGCCGTGGCTCTCCGACACAAGTGCGACTGGGTCGCCAGCGATCCGCGCGACGTTCCTTGCCGCGTCAGCGTTCCACCAGAGCCTCGATGTCATGGTGCGTACGTGCCAGAAGCTCTCTCTCTCTTGATGCTAATGACGACATGCGCTCGCAGTGCCTCTCTCTTACATCCTCATGCTACAACAGATCAAGAGCCACCTCGCGTTCGACTGCGACGTCATTGACAAGCTCGAGCACTTTGTCGACGCCATCGATGCGCTCATGCGTGCGTATACCGCGTCGCAAGCACCGAGTGCCAGTGCTTCGCCGACGCGAGTGGTCCAGTCCATGCATCCAGCCGTCGCGGCAGCCACAGCAACGACGACGACCACCATCGCCACCGATACAGACACCGCACAAAGCGGCAATGAGGAGTTCCCGCCGCCGTTCCCAGACCTCACGCGTGACGAAGAGAAGGCGCTGTTCCCGCCGCCGTACGAGAGCGCTGGCGCGTCGTACTGGGCGTTCGCACCAGACATTCCGCCGCCTGCGAGTGTGACGCAAATACGGCAGAGCGTCCTTGCACAGTCGTCGCCTGGTGTCGGTGCGTACGACGTCGCACGGAGCGAGCTCAGCACGTTCCAACAGAGCGTTGCACACTCGTTCCGGCGCGCTGGACTCGACGATGTGATGCTCCATAGACCACGAGACAGCTACGCAGCAGCAGCGCCACCGTCATCGGCAACGCCAGCAAAGTCGCGAATCTACAAGACGTCGCTGGCACGGTCGATAGTATCGCCTGATGCGCCAGCAAGTGCGAGTAGTCGAGGCGTCGTGGCGACAGAACCTGAGACTGTCGATGAGGACCAAGCGAGTAGATCTGCTGTTCACGCTCCAGTCGACAGAGCTTGCATCAGCGAGAGCACAGTGCCGACGCAACCAACTCGAGACGCGACGAAAGGCACCGGTGCTGCTGCTCAAGTCACTACCAGCAGCACAGCAGCCGATGGCGACGATGAAGACGACGATCGACTTGAAGTCGACATCCTCAACGCGCTGCGACGGCAGCACAGCATGGTCGTGAACGATCTCATGCAGGACATCCTACAGCAGACGCAGCCGCCTGCGTACAGTAACAACAACAACAGCAGTGGATCTGCTCCAGGACCTCGACGAGCGACAACACACCGCAAGCCATCAGTAACAGCAGCAGGGACGTCGTCGCCTGTACACGCTACTGAGACGCGATGGGCATCTACGAGCACGGGTGCATCGCGCTTTGTCAACCGCATGCGCAGCCGCGAGTCCATGCGTCTGGATGAAGCGCCTCATCGGGAGCCGCTCTCGCCATCGAGCAGCAGCAGTTGCTCGACGATGCAGCCAGCGCGACAGCCACAATCATCATCAAGACCGCAGCGTGCGTACACTGCCAGCCACACGACGCCGAGTCCTGCTCCACCCGTGCGACTGAAGAAGCCGCTAGGCAAAGCGATGAAGCTACCGCTGCCGAACGGACGCGAGCCGCCGAGCGACGAGCACGTGGCGTGGGCAGCGCGCATCAGCGACTTCTATCGTGCGAAGCAGAGCGTACGCGACAGCGACTAGCGCATAATAGACACGAGAGACGCACACATACAGCGAGACGTGCGATCGAAAGAGACTGATAGAGAAAGCGCTGTACTAGAGTCACATCTTGAACATCGAGAGGTAGAGCTGCAGCTCTTTTGCGTCGTTTGTTGCCTTGCGCTTCTTCTGCTTCTGCTGCTTCGTGGTTGTGCTGACGACGTCTTTTGTGTACGGCGCCTGCTTGCGAGTGCGCTGCCTTGTGTTGCGCCGCTTTGACGATGCTGACGCTGTGCGTGCATACGATGCGTTGTCGTCACTGCTGCTATCACCGCTGTCGTCGTCAATGTCAGAGCCGTCCATGAACGTCGCAATCGCTGCGAGCTGCGCGCTGCTGGTAAAGTCCGACGGCAAGCGATCCATAAACAGCAGCGGCATGTCGTCGTCGTCGTTGCTATGCGGCGCTGCTGCGGTTGTCTCGCCACTAGCGTCTACCTGCTGCAGCTGTCGGGCATCGTCGACGCGCATTGGCGCTCCTGCGGCGCTTGGTGTTGTGATGTCCATGGCTTTTCAATTTATCAATATAAATGGAGCAACTTGTACCACTTGTACCGAATGGAGCTTCTCGATGGCGTCGTCAACACACGAGACAAAGCATGACGACGATCATGCGCGCCGCAGTGCGGCGACTGATCAGCAGCGTGCGTGATTGACCTTGAACTGGCAGATGCTCTGGTCGCGACCGCCAGTCGAGAGCAGGAACATGTCGCTCTTCGTGAACGCGCAATTCGTCACGTGCGACGCGTGTCCTGCGTACGCGCGCGCCTGCGCAAGTGCGCCACTTGGCGTAGCGCTCGGGTACCGCAGCAAGCGCACGAGTCCGTCGTCATCGCCTGTAGCGAGCACGCGCTGGTCGTCGCTGCGCGTCACAGCGTTGATGTCGCTGCCGTCGCTGCCCGGCGGCCAGATGCCCTGCACGGGCCACCCAAACGGACAGCTCCAGGACGCCCAGTTGACGTCGCGCACGTCGCTCGCAGACACGATCGGCGCCAGCGCACGCACGTTCCAGAACAGCAGCTCGCCGGCACCAGCAGCAGCGGACTGGAGCACGCGTGCGTCTTTTGAAAAGTCCAAGTGCGTCACTGTGCTGCTGTGGCCGCGGCACTCGCCGTGCTTCTTGTACGTATGCGCGTCAAACACATGGATGCGCTGGTCGTGGCAGCCGACTGCAAGCCACGCGCCATCGGGCGAAAACGCGAGCACGCGCACACCGCCGCGCGCTACAGTGCAGCGCCACTCGATCACGACCGTTTCGAGCGCCGCGCCTGTGAGCACACGCACGTAGCCGTCGCTACTGCCGACTGCGATGTGGTTCCCATCAATGGAGAACGCCAATGCGCGTGGCAAACCGCCAGACTTCCACGCATGGAGCGCGAGGAGCGACCGAGTCGGTGCGTCCCAGAGCCGGATGTACCCGTCGTCGCCGGCGGTGGCGAACTGGAGCTTGTTCGGGTGGGTTGCGAGGCCCCAGAGCTCGCCTCGGCAGTGGCCGCGCACGTGCACTAAGCAGCGGTAGCCTGTGTTTGGTAGCGAGGACTCTGGCGCTGAGGACGCTGGTACCGCCGCAGCAACGGACGGCTCAATGAGCTCGCAGATCTCGCCGCCAGCAGTTGCGATCAAGTACCGACCGTCGCGGACACGGAGACTCTGGACCTTGGTGCTCGTGAGCGCTGGCTGCACGCCTGCTGCTGCTGCAATGTGGGCGACGTCGAGCGCTTTCACACACTCGAGCTGCGCGTTCCAGACGCAGACCTTTCCGTCACTGCCGCCTGAGTACACCAGTTGCTTCTTTCGATCGACTGCGAGCGTCGGGATCGCTCCAGCGTGGGCATTTAGCTTGACGTCGACGCACCGGCGATCGCGCCAGACGTACAGACTTCCGTCTGCTTGACTCGACACCACTTGCTGCTTGATGAACGGTGCGACAGCGAGGACGTTTGCGTCGACGCGGCAGAGCTTGTGCGACGTGAACAGCGCTTTCTTCATACTCAAGGCGCCAGTTGTGCCACCGCCACTAGCGCCAGTCGCAAGCGGCTGCCAGAAGAGAATGTGCTGCTTCCCACACGTGACGATACCGCCGCCACTCTCGTCGCTGAAGCAGACGTTCCAGACTGGCTGCTTGGACGTCTTGACGCTCACGACGAGCTTCACTTTCGTGATGCCGTCGCCGCTTCCGAGCGAGAAGACGCTCATGACGTGGTCGTCCTCCATACCAATGGACACGAGCGTGTCGCCTATCGGTGAGAACGCAAGCAACCGGATACCGCGGAGATGGCTCGTCGTCACTTGTGCGATCATGCTGCCGCTGTTTGCGTCCCAGAGCACGAGCTTTGGGTTCGTGCGCACGCCGCACTCGCCTGTGGCGACGAGGTCGCCCTTTGGGTGCACGGCCATGGCCGAAATCAAGTTGCTCTGGTGTCCTTGGTTAAAGAGCTGGCTCTGCGTCTTCGTGTTGTACACAATGCCGACAGCCGCCGCGGCGTACACGATCTCCCACGCGTCGTCGGCGTAGAAGACGTTGTTGCTCGCCGTCGCACCGGCGTTGACGCCGTAGATGAACTCGAGCGCGAGCTCGTGGTCGGGCAGAGCGCCGCTCGTCGCGCCACTCGGGACGACACTTGGCTCACGAATGGCACCGAGCCAGGGCTTCACAGCGAGGAACTCGTCGCCGGCAGGTGCGTCCTTTGCAAGCAGCGGATCGAGCTCAAACAGACGCGTGTCGACGGTAGTCACCACTTCACTGTGTCCTGTGTGCTTCAGCGCACTCGCGCTACTACTGGTGCCTGGCCCTGGCATCGTAGACACAGCAGACACGACTGCGTTCCGCTCGAGCTGCCGCAGTTCGTCGTCAAAGTCCGTCTTCCACACGAGCACGGTCGCTTCGCCGCAGTAGTTCCGTGCACAGGCGACGACGTAGGCGTTTGAAAAGCTGAACGCGACGCGCTGGACGCTCGCATCGCGTGGAAGGAACCCAATGTACTCTTTCGCTAGCGACTGGTGCGCGTCGCCGACTGGGAGCGGGTACCAGCAGAGCAAGATCGCGCCGTTCTCAGTGCCGACCGCCATTGTCGGGAGCAGCGACGACCAGGTTGAGGACGCACTTGGAGATCCAGACACAGGCGACTCGGACGCTTGGAGAATGGCGTCGTCGCGCTGGATGCGGTCGAGCGCGGTCACAGTCGATCCGTAGAGCTCCGAAAGTCCGCCGACTGGACCTGCGAATGTGTTGGTCCACGAGCTCCACGTATCGTCTGCAAGCGTACAGACCACAGTAGAGACGCTCTCGTCTGTGATAGCACTGCGAAGGCTCCAGCGCAAGGCCTGAGCATCGAGTGACGAGCTCGAAGACTGGAGCCAATGTCCGTCGAGCGAGAAGTCGAGCGCGTCGATGCGTGCGGTGTGGCCGACAAACTCGTGCACGAGCTCGTACGCGTCCTTGTCTGCGCCTTCACTGTTACTGCTGGTGGTGAACGTGTAGACGTAGATAGTAAAGTCACGACACGCGAGCGCCAAGTAGCTCGGAGCGCTGCCAACTGGCGAGTACCGCATCGTGGAGCACCACTTGGGCGGCATGAGCGCGTTTCCATTCGCGTGGGTCACTGGTCGTCCGCAGGCAAAGTCTGCGACTGTCTCGAGTGAGCGAGCGTCCAAGATGCTCACGTTCCCATCCGCGCGCGAGACAGCGAGGCGGTCGCCAGTGCTGCTATACGCCAACGCACATGCACCAGTCGGCAAGTCGTGCTGCTTCATGAGCGTGTTTGTGTGGAGACTCCAGACGCAGACACTGCCGCTCGCAGAACACGTCGCAAAGACAAAGTCGCGCGGGTGCAGTGCGACGTCGCGCTGCCTCTGATTGTGCTCGAGCACGACGCGCGCTGCGCCGCGTACTTGCTTGTTCATACCACTGCTGTTGTTAGCACCGTCGTGAGCGAGGAGCTTGGCGTCAATGTGGACGACATGGCCGTTCGTGAGCGCTGCCAGGACACCATTTGTCTCTTCGAGCAGGTAGAGACTGCGCACATGGGCTGTCGCTCTCGAGCTAGTAGGCTCTGCTGCTCTCGGTGTGCTGCGCAAGCTGCTTGCAGACGAGCTCAGGTACCGCCACTCCAGTGCAAACACGTCGAGTGTGAGCACGTGGTCGAGGAACGCACTCGCACGGCACGGCGCGCTGCTGCAGTGTTTCGCGTACTGCCACACGACGATGACGCCGTTCTGCATCGCACCGATGACTTGCTGCGTCGATGGGACGTGCAAGAGCGTCACGATGGCGTTGCTCGGTCCGGCATGCGTCGTTGCTGATGGTGCGGAGGACAGCGCTGCGAGCGTATGCGCTGCGACGCCGTTCTCCCAGACGATCACTGCGCCGCTTGTTGTGCCCGTGAGCACGAACGGACGCACAAAGACGCCACATACGAGTGTCTGGACGAGTGCATGGCGGCCAAACACGCCTTGCTGGCTTTGCACATGGCCACACGCTGTGTCCAAGCGCCAGAGCGTGAGGTGGTCAACGCCGCCAGTCACGAACGTCTGGATGTTCGCAGCCGACTCGCCACTCGTGTCACTGCAGAAGAAGCCAAAGAGCACTGGCAGCCGCGTCATGTGCGCTTTTGCGACGACGCTCTGCTGTCGCCACGCGTAGAACACGAGCGAGTGGACGTGCGCGTCGCTCTTCCAGACTGCCGCGGCGAGGTCGCTCTCGGAGCTGCTCGTGTCTTCAAACGCGACAGTGATGAGCGTTGCTCGCGCATTGGTGCTGCCGCTGCCACTTGAGAGCTCGGCGACTTTGCGCTGCGTCTCGAGGTCCCACACAACGACCTTGTTGTCGTCGCGACTGCCAAGCGCGACGAACGGATGCATTGCGTGTTTGACGAGACACGCGACTGAATCGGTGAGTCCAGACTGGAACGCGCGCTGTGGCTTGCGCTGACCCACGTGATCGATGACCACGAGCGTCCCAGCGGCGTAGACAAACTCGCCGTTGCTCCCAGCGCACGCAAGTCCTTGATTGAGCGTCGTACGGACGATGTTCATGCCGTAGACGTACGCGAGCGTGAGGTCCAAGTCTGGGGCTTCGGTCCGGCGCGTCGCGTGCCGCAAGCTCGCACCCGATACTGCGACTTGCGTCGTCGGTCCAGCTTTCGATAGCATCGGTGTCGCTTGCTGCCGCGCAACGAACGTGTCTGTCGTCCAGCCAAAGTAGACGTCTTCGAGTCCAAACTGCGTCAGGAGCGACATCATCTTGGTGTCGTACGCACACGCTGAACGCGGCTGCACGTCGCGGATCTCTTTCTCGACGCGCCACTGGCAGATCACGCCGTCGTGGCAGCTCGTTGACAGCACGATGCTGTCGTTGAGCGCAAAGCCAGCGCATGGACGGCTACGTGCTTCGCTCTGGTGTCTGGCATCCTTGCGTTGCGTGTCGTCGATGCGATGCGCATCGTCGATCGCCTTTTCGAGCCACACGCGCTGCTCCGTTGGGTCGTGCGCTGCAGCGCATGGGAAGTGCGTGAGCGCGAGCTTCCCGCTCGCATCGAGCGTCAACAGGAGCGTCTGACTCGCACTCGCTTCGACACACTCGAGGACGTCGCTGCTCGTCACGAGGCGCTGGAGACCGCTCACGTGCCACCCGACTGTGCTCGTGTACGTTTGCCAGACTGCGTTGCGCACGACGTTCATCGCCGTGACGCGCTCACAGGCGCGCTGGCGGAGGTCCCAGAAGCGCAGTGACGGCGAATCGCCGTGCTCGCTCTTGAGAAACGCGCTGTCGATGCTAAAGTCCAGCGACGTTGCAGCGCATTGGCCGTGTCCGTCGCGGCCTTCAGTCTCAAACGGCTTGAGCAGCGCGTAGCGTTTGAACTTGCGGCCACTGTCGTCGAGCGTGTAGAGGTAGATGAGTCCGTTCGCACACGCGACGGCGAGGACGTCGTCCTGCGGCGCAAAGCGCAGCGCCGTCACGACCGAGTTTGTGTTCTTCATCGCCGCTCTGGTTCGGAGCGGCGGTGTGCTCTCGAGCAAGAGGACCGAGCCGTCGCGTCCACCGACTGCGAGCAGCTCGCTGTTTGTGCTGAACGCGATCGCAGATGGCGCAAACTTGAGTCGGAGACGCTGCACTGTCATGCGGTGGCGCAGACTCCAGAGCGCGAGACTCTTGTCCGCTGCGCCGCATGAGGCAAAGTTCACGCCAGTGCGCGCCATCGCGACGCAGCTGATTGTTTGGCCGTCGTGGCTCGATGCAATGACGCGGACATGGGGTCTGTCGACGTGGCTGCTGCTGTCGTCCGAGAGCTCGAGAATGTGGCCCATGCGCGTCCCAACGAGGAACTTGTGCCGCGCGGCGTCGTATGCAAGCGAACTGATTCGCAAGTCGTCGCTTGCAAGGACGTCGCGAGCGCGGTCGCTGTTGCTCTGCGCCAACAGTGCGTGGAGGTCGAGCGGGTTCCCAATCGGACTGAGCGTCGAGTCCCACTGCTTCACGTGACCGTCCTTACCGGCGGTGAAGATGACCATTGAGCGACACGAGAGCAAACAGGCGTTGACGCTCTGCGCACTCGCATGCGCTTGGACGATCTTCGTGAGCTTGTGGCGATGGAACTGGAAGAGCTGACCTTGTGACGTCCCGACGACTGCGAGGTCAGCGCCATAGTACGCTGCCGTCACGCACATCGGCACAGTCTTGAGCTTGCTCTCCATGTGCTGCGGCTTCTTGTGCTTGAAGAAGCGGCCGTCGAGTTGGTGGAAGAGCACGAAGCGCGCGCCGCACACGAGCACTTCCGTCGCGTCTTCGTTCAAGATCATCGCGAGGACGCGCTTCGTGGTCTTCGGGTGCGCACGTCCGGACGCCAAGAGCTTGCCGTGCTGCCAGTCCCAGAGCGCCATCGAGCTGTTTGCATCCGTCCCGACGCTCGCAATGAGCCACTCGGTGTGCGCGCGCTTCTTCACGAGGTTGCTGTTGAGGTTCGCCGCGGCGCCCGTGGCGATGTTCGTGTTGTTCATCGTCGACGACGCAGCGGACGCCGGTGCTGGGAACGACAGGTGCGCGACGCCGTCGACGTGGAAGTTCTGGAGCACTGCGAGACACTGGAGCGTCACGCCGTGCCAGATGTGGATCTCCGGTGCCGACGTGTTTGTGCTGCTGTCACCAGTCGCAATGAGTTCGCCAGCGGCGTTCACGTCGAGACACAGGATCGCACTGTGGTGGCCTTGGTAGAACCGCTGGCGATGGCGCTCGGGCGAGTACACGATCGCGTACTTGGACACGACGTACACGACGTCGCCGTTGCGCAAGTACCGACACGTGTTGCGCATCGCTAGACCGCTGGCGCCATAGATCCACTCGAGTTCGAGGTTCACAGGCGGTGGGACGTCGCGATGCGGCGTCTCGAGAGCGCTGCTCGTGCTCGAGAGCGACGCCTTTGAAGCGAGATGCGGGTGCGACGGCTCGATGATCCACGGCGCAGACAGCTCAGCTGGTCGTACGGCAGCGCTTGGTGCCGCTGTCGAGCGCGAGGATGGCTCCAAAGACGCTGAAGCACCTGGTGTGGCGCTGGTGCTACCGCCGATCTGCCACTGCGCTTCGTCGTCCAAGTCCGAGTCGACGTCGCTGTCGTCTGGGAGCGAGAGCTCTTCTTCAAACCCAATGGCTTTCTCGGCGATGAGGCGGAACTGCTCGACCTGGAGCATGAACGCGCGATTGCTCCGTGCCCACTCGATGAACTCGTCGTAGTTGAGCGCGTCGCTGCCGTCCTTGTCGTAGCGCGTGAACGCGCTCGCAGCGAGCGCGAGGCAGCTCTGCATCACGCTCTGGAGCGCGTCCTCAGCGTGCTTGGTAGTGTGTGCGCCCTTGCTGTGAGAATGGATAGGATGGCGGTGGTCGTGGTGCTGCGGCTGCTGCTGGTTCGACAGTGTCGCGTGGATCGCGTGACCTGTGAGCAGCGCCATGCCGATCCAGACCGACTTCATAAGCAGCGCCTGCAGCGCCAGAGCGCGCTCGTTAGCTCTCACACATGACACGATGATAAGACAGCTACGAGTGAACGAACCATCTCTGTGACCGAGAGCGAGCCATTGTGGTTGAAGTCAAAGAGGTCGAACGCGACTGCCAAGGCACCAGACAGAGCTCCTCCATGAGTAGGTGCCACTCACACACGCATAGGGCTCGAGCCACCAGAGAGCTAGAGCTAGCGACAGAGACGCACTCACATCGCGCTTTCTCTTCAAACGTCGCGCGGCAGACGCACGCGAGCGCTGCGAGGAACTCGAGACCGTCGATGCGGCCGTCGGCGTTCGCATCGAGCGCGTCAAACACGTCTTTGATCGCGACGGTCTCGGATGCCTTGAGTAGAATGAGGTCTTCGAACTGACTCGCTGTGACCGAGAGCCCAAACGTCTTTTGGAACCGACCGTGGAGCTGCACGACGTCCTCGAGCGTCCCTGTGCATAGCGTGCAGCAGCAGTCGTCAGCTCTGCCTTTGCTCTTACACCACCGCACGGCAGCAGACGAGCAGTCGCTACGTACAGCGCGCAAAGTCCTTTGTCTCGCGCCGGAGCTCGATCTCTGTGTCCACGAGTCGCAGCACCGAGCCCTGTGCTGCGCCCATGTTGCTGCGATGAGCTCGTTGTCGTCGTCGCTATGGTCGAGCGAGCGCTTGAGTGAGTGGGAACAAGATCCGCTCAGAGGTCGCGAAGCGACTCCTCCTGCCGATCCTCACGCTGCGCGATCATGACCACCGAGCTGAAGGAGCGCGCCAGTCACCAAGGCAATGGCAATCAAGCGCACTGAACGAGTGATGCATGTGTGTGATGATGGTGGTGATGGTACAGATTCATTAGAGTTCATAGTTGAGGTACGACTTGGTGACCAGAGAGCCGCAGTGTGGCTGTGTGAGGTGGATAGTGATAGTCGTCGTCGTCGTCTACGCAGCTGCTGCTGGGTACTGACGCAATGGCAAGACAGCGGCAAACTCGTGGTGGTTCTCCATCGCGTCCTTGTAGCCGGCGTCAAAGCGCGCTTGGTGCGTCGCAATGTCGACTGTGAGGTGGTACGACAGGATCGACGGACCGCGCCAAGTCCACGGACGGATGAGCAAGCGCTGGACTCTGCTCGTCGGTGACGTTGAGGACACTGCTGATGCGAGACCGTCACTCACCGACGCACTCGGACCTGCCGTGAGCGACAGTGGCGCAATGACGTCGTGCGATGGTGTGACGTTCGGCAGTGCGCGGTAGATGAATGACGCGAGTGGCTTGTGCAATGACGCGGGCAAGAGGTAGCTCGAGAGCGTCGTGAGCCCCGACCGCGCGCTGTCGACCACGAGCTTCTTCGCGTGGAACGTCAGGTCCGACACGGTCGTGTACTCGCTCGGCGGCAAGTTCACGCCTTTGAAGTTACTCACGCAGCCGTCGATGTACTTCTGTCCGCGGTGCTCAATGT
>JAASFN010000269.1:0-26696 GCA_023333795.1 Globisporangium rhizosaccharum | reverse complement strand
TCTCCATGCTATCCGCGTCTACCTCTTGTACTGCAGGCGCCTCGACCAGTCCTCCTTGTCTGTGGTTCGGCTCCTACACGTTCGATCGATCGATCTCTCTCGCTTGCTTGCTTGGCTCGAGCTCGAGCTGATAGGACGCTACTTGTGCTTCCTGTACCATTCGCTCACTCACTCGCTGCCTGCTTGCTTTCACATGAGTCGATGTTTCTTCTGGTGCACCCAACGTCTTTGTCATGCACAGCATACAAGCGTGATGGTAGCGCGCGTGCCACTAGCACTCAAAACGATTAGTGTACGTATAGACGCTGCTCTGATAGCATCGATGTGACTTCTTCTCGCCTCGCTGTCTCTTGGCTCGGTTGTATTGTTCATCATTCGTCCCCATGCTCATGTTTGTGTCTTTGTGTACGGGTCTCTCTATCCTAACGACGGGTGCAAGGCTCATGGCTCACTAGCGTGCTTGTACGACTGCGATACAACAGATTCGACGAGTTGTCTGTGTGCGGGTGCTAAGGTGTGAGTGTTTGTTCAGCAGACGCTTGCATAACACTCACCGCTCCAGCATCGGAACAAAGTCGTCGGTCGCGTGGTGGTGCAGGATCTCCAAAATCGCTTCGAACGTCGGCCGCTCCTCCGGTTTGCTCACCCAACAGAGCGTCATGAGCTTCTTAAATAGTGGCGGACAGTTCGCAGGAATCGTCGGACGCAAGTTGTTGTTCAGCACGCCGAGCGCAGCTTGGATCTGACTCAGCCCTTCGTACGGACACTGGCGCGTCACGGTCTCCCACACCACGACACCGTACGAAAACACGTCGGCTTTCTCCGTGTACTTCTCCGCAGCCAGCACTTCCGGCGCCATCCACTGCGTCGTGCCGCAGTTCCCAGTCATTGTCTGAAAGTGCGCTCGCACGCGCGCAAGACCAAAGTCCGAGATCTTGATCGCGTACGACATGTCCACGAGCAAGTTTGGACTCTTCAGGTCGCGGTGCAAAATCGGAGGCTGGAACGAGTGCAAGTAGTTCATCCCAAGTGCCGTGTCACGCGCGATCCTAGCGACAAGCAAAGCAATGTAGTGTTGTGCGATCCAGGTCAGCTTCAGAGCAAGTAAGCGAGAGAGATTGTTGCTCACATCACACACTAACGCACGACGCACCCAGTCTGCTTCGTGTAGTCAATGTCGTTGTCTTGCCGCAACACATTCCACAGAGAGCCTCGCGGGAGGTACTCGATCACGAGACAGCGCGTGGGCGGATCCAGACACGCTCCCATCAGCAAGCAAATGTTTGGATGCCTGCGGATCGTCAACGCACAGTCCGTGAGCACACACACACGCAGTAGAACAGCAGCAGCAGCACACAACCGCAGCATAGCGATCCTAGAGCCGCACCTCAGTATACTCATGATCTGCACCTCGGTCTCGAACTCCTCGAGAATGTCGGCAGTGAGGTACTGACAGACGAGGATCTTGACGGCGACAGTCGTGCCGCGCCAGCTTGCGCGGTGTACTGTCCCGAACGCGCCTTGCCCGATCAGCTCGGCGACCTTGAGCTCGCTAAAGTCGATGTGCAAGCTGCTGTTGTCTGTCTTGCACTTTGCAGGCAGCTTGTCGCGCCGTCTCGGCGTCATGCCACCACCACCACCGCCGCCACCTTCCATTAGCGCGCCAGCAAGTGGCGCTGGAGAGCCATAGCCGCCACCGCCGTCATTTGCAATTCCGTCAGGTAGCTCTGCACCGCCAAAGTGGTCGAGTCGCGGCGGCGACGCTGGCATCACCAAGTGGTCATCGACAATCGGCGGCGTCGAGGTCTTGACGTACATGGGCGAGTGCAGGAACAGCGGGATGCGCGCTTTCCGCGCCACTTCGAGCTGCATCTGCGCGGGCTGCGCGACTGTGCGCACAAACTGCCGCTCGATCGTGCTTTTTGCGTCGAGCTTTGACGGTGTCTTGCCCTCGAGCGTGAGGTCGCTCCCGCGGAACTGCATCAGCGACTCGTCGTCGCCAATGGACTTGCGACCAGTCGGTGAGTGGACCGGGTACGCGTCATCGAGGTCGTCGTCCATCGGCGGCGGACTCACACTGCTTTCGAGGTCCAAGAAGTCGCTGTCGTGATCTTCAAACGGCACGCTTTCGAGCGAGTCGTCAGCTGCAGCGTTGCTGCCGCGGCGACTTGGCGACAGGAACTCCATATCGTTGTCGCTATCAAAGTCGATGTTGTCAAAGTTGATGCGGTGCTGACCGCGACCAGACGATGGCGGGTAGCGCTGGTGCAAATGCGGGTGGTGGTGGTGGTGGTGATGCGTATTGCGGTGCGCGTGGCGACGGTCTTGCTGGTCTTCAAAGATCGTCTTCGGTAGTTGGTCCAGTGCGCCACCAATGTCGCCGCTCTCGTCTGCGACAACTACGCCAGCAGCGCCGACCTGCGGACCGACAACGGCGGCGTTCGAGTTCACGGTTGCGCTGTGCGTGCGTCGGCGCATGGGCTGCTTGTTGAGGAACCCTGGGTAGTGCTGTGCCACGGCGCCAGCTGTGCCCTGCATCCTCGCTTTCTGCAGCGCTGCGAGGCCGTGGTGCGCAGACTTCATCTGCTGCTTTTGCGTCTGCTGCGTCTGCTGCTGCTGCATCTGCTGCTTGCTCTGCTTCTGCTTTTGCATGACACTGATTGGCGACGACGGATGCAGGAACGGCACTGCGTCTGGCTCGACCGGAGATGTCTTGTGGTCGTGCAGCTCGTCGTCACGCCATGGGTACTCGCGGATGAACTTGACGTACAGCACGACCGCGAGCACGAGGAAGCAGAGTGAGCCAGAGAGCACAGGGTCCATGGCGTCGTCGTACACGCTCTTGCGCAGTCAGCTGTGCGTGAGGGAACGCGTGCACGCACGTGTATGCAGACACTCGCTGTCTCCTTTCTACTGCAAGCAATGACACGATGTCGAGCGGGGGATATCAGATCCGTTGCTCCCCCTCGTCCCTCCTCGTTGTCTTCGGCGCGATGCTGGTTGCGCGCGCGCGAGCACGGATGCGAGGTCGATGGTCGGAGCGCTTGCGCACACGCACGCAGACAGAGGTGTGCGCGATGGAGCGAGCGCGAGTGCGATCGAGCGCCGGGCGATGCGACGGAGTGAGGACGTGGGTCGTCGCAGCAGATGCCCAGTTGTGCTGCTGCTGCTTTGTTGTTTGTGCTGCTTTGTTGTGCTGTCTTCTATTGGAGCATGTGGTGTGGCGCACATAGGTTTTCTCGCCATACTCAACTCAAGACATCGACATCACAGTTCTTACTTGCACGCACGAAGCTGATCGACTTGGACTCGGACTCGCACCTCCTTCTCCACGTCAGTCGGTCTGCTGCTGCTACTGCTACTGCGGTGACGATCAGCTACGACAAGACTCGCTCGCTCGCTCGACATTGCTATCATGCCGGGGAGCCACACCGGTGAGCGCAGCAGCGACTTGTTTGGCGCACTGCCAGCGTCGCCACCGCAGAGCCGGCGCAAGTCGCTCTGGAAGAGCGAGCCGCGCGTCACCAAGCTCCGGGGGACAACGCCTGTCAAGCACACGCACCACCACCACCACACAGGCAGCTTGTCGCTGCTGCAGGGCATCAGCGCTCCACCGCTATCGGTAAATGGACACACGAGTCACCGCAGCACGAGTCCGTTCCGCGAACAGAAGAAGAAGAAAGAGAACAGCTTCCTCGACGTGCTCTTCCCAAAGCGCAAGCTGTCGCACGCAGCTGCACTGCTCGCAGCGAACGGGACGCCAAAGCCACTGAGCCGCGCAAAGCCGACGCCGACGCCCGAATCCGTTGCGCGCGGCGTCGAGATCCTCAAGTCGATCTTCCCCAAGTGGGACGCCGAGCCACTGCAAGCGCTGCTCGAGTTCAACGACTACATCATGGAAGAGGCGATCTCTGCGATTCTCAAGATGGAAGCAGCGGACGAGTCGGCGCGCGCGGACCGCGCAGATGCAGCTGCGACGACTGCAGCACCGAGTTTTCCGATCAAGAACCCGCTGCCAGACGACTTTCTACGCGTACGTCGTCCGTTGTGGCTGCGTGTGGCGTGTAGATGGAGGAACTGCCACGAGTACGCTAGTGCTGACTGCGTATGGATATGTGCACGTATGTAGCTACCCGACGCAGAGGAAGAGCTCCCGTGCTCGGACGATGAAGACGACGACGACGAGGACGACGACACAGAGCGCAGCGCAGTGTCCCGCGAGCGAACTGAAACAAAAGAGGAAGACGACGACGACGAAGACGACGATGAAGCGCTCGAGTGCAAAGCCGAACATGTCGTTGACGACTCGTACGCAGACGATGACGTCTCAGAAAAGTCGAGTACACTCGCAGAAGACGACGGGACGCTGTATGGGAAAGAGTTCTCGGTCGACGGCGACGACGACGACGACATGAAAGAGAGCGCTGCGCCGCGCGTGTTTGACGGCGCTGCGAAGCTCGCGAACTACAAACTCGTCGCTGACTCGATGAATCAAAAGTTCATCCCAGTCGAGCTCCGGAACGAGCCGTCGAGCATCTTTGACACTGCGCACATTGACGTGATCAAACGCAGCAAGCTGAACTTGACGGAAGCAGAGAACCGCATTCGCCATCGCGAGCCGCACTTGGTCTTTGAGCTCCTCTCGAAAGCAAGTGAGATCTACCGCAACGGCGTGATCTCGAGCCACGAGCTCGACCTCTTGCGCTCGATGATCGTCAAGCGCATCCAGCCGTCCAAGATGGTGCGTGTGTTCGTGCTCTCGGTGCTGCTACTGATACTCTGTGACTGTGTGAGTCATCTGACATGGATGGACGTGTGTGATGACCCTGCTGCTGCTGATGTGATATGCAGCTGATGGACATGTCGATCTCAATGGACGGTATCATCTCGGACCACGAGTGGCACTTGCTGATCCTGAAAGCCAAAGGTTAGTGCTCTATCTGCTCTCGCTACAGACAGTGACTTGGTTGGTTCAGACGCACTGACACACACCGTCTTACTCGTGTTGCTGCCATGTGCGTTGTCGCGCAGGCATTCGCCAGGGCTTGTCGATTCGTGTGATCAACGAAGACTTTCGCTCCGTGCGCAGCAACAGCCACATGGTGCGTCCGCTTGCACTGCATCTGTCGCTTTGTCGCTGGTTAGCTCACAGTATGTCGAACCATGCTGCTTGACAGGAGTACATGATTCGCGTCGTTGACATTGAGAGCGGCGTCGTGTGGTTCACGCGCAAGCGCTTCCGAGAGTTCTACAAGCTGTACCGCAAGGTGAGTGGCGATTGCATCGGAGTGATTCTGTGCCAGCCACAGCAACAATGAGCACCATGCGAATGCGTGTGCGTGTCATGGAGATGCTCATCGTCTTGCTCGGTGTGCTCTTCGCGTCTGCTGCTTCGCGCTCACAGCTGGGTCGACTATCTGGACGAGTGAACGCATGCGAGTTCCCCACGCGTCGAAGCGGCCGCAACTCAGCCAACTCGCTTGCGAGTGACCGTGCGCCGATCCTCGAGACGTTCTTGCGCACGACTGCTGCGCTCGTGACGCCATCGCCGCTCACGTTTCTCCACGGCGTTGCGCTCAAGCAATTGCAGCAGTTCCTTGACGTCCCGCACGTCGGTTTGCTCGAGCGCAATCGCACACAGGCGATCCCGCGCGAGCTCCGCGTGTACGTGTACCACACTGTGCACGACTCGACGTCGCCAGAAGGGAAAGCGTGTGCAAAGTTCCTCGCAAAGATCAAGATCAACGGCGTGGACCCAGGCAAGAACTTGCTCGAAGAGATCGGCGACATCCTCGACGGTGTCCAAGAGTACATGCTCGAGCACCGGTTCGATGAAATGAGCACGCATGTGCAGCGCATGGTAAAATACTTTGGCTCAGCAGAGCACGCTGCGCTGAGCGCTGGCGGCCGCTCAAGCTCGTTCGTGAGTCTCACGAGTGCCGACGTGTTTAGCAATACGGACAAGCTGCAGCAGATGATCTCAGACGCGATCCGCCATGAGCTCGAAGAGCGCGTGTGCGTGCCGCTCATGCTCGACCTCAATGCCTACTTGCGCGCAAAGGTGCTGCACAAAGAGAACCAGTTCCGCCAGCGCGTGTTCCAGCTCAAGGGCAAGCCGCAGAGCTACTTTGGCATTCCGATCGACAAGATCTCGCTCAGCAGCTGGCGGTCCGTCGTCGATGCGATCAAAGAGATCGACGACGTGTTCTTGCCACTCGACAAGATGCGCAAGCTCGTGGCGACCGCGCACAGCATCCACGCACTCTACAAGACTGAGCGGCAGATGTACCGATCAAGTCTCCCGCCCGCGCGTCGCCACTCGCGTCGCCACTCGATCTCGTTCTCTGCTGTGCCGCCTCCAGCGTCGGCGCCGTCGCGTGGAAGTAGCTTGATCGACGACGACGCAGTAGGGGCTGAGCAGTTGCACGAGCGCGAGTCGTCGTTCCACGACACAGACGATGATGACGCTGCTGCGGCAGCACGCGCCGAGCAAGAAGACGTACTGAGCGGCGATGACTTCCTCCCGATCTTCATCTACGTGATCGTGCACAGTGACTTGGCAGCGCCGATTATGACGCAAGTACTGCTGAATCGGCTATGCGACCCTGAGAAGCGCCGGAGCGAGTCGGGCTACTACCTCGCGACGTTTGAAGCTGCGCTGCACCACATCCTCTCGCGCGACGTGTTTGACGCCGAGCAGAGCTGAGTATGCGTGCGTCGCGCAAAGACGCTCGTTTGAATGACTCAAGACTGTGATGCTGCTGCGTCCCGACATGAGTGCGATGGGGAGAGCAGCTCAGCCAACGCACACAGACACACGGAGCAGCAAAGTTGGATCCACACGTCACGGCAACGCCTACGACAACGAGTCGGACAGACCAATGAGCTGGAGATGTGTCCATCAGCAGCGACTCGGATCCGCACTTGTGCACAGCGCTCGATGTATAGAGCGCAAAGCTGGTGGTCGCTGCAGACAAGCAGAAGGCAGTAGCAGCAGCCAGCGCTGAGCAAGATGGCGACGACCGATAGCCAACACACCCACTGGCATCTATCTATCGCTATTGCGTCGCGAGGTGAGGACGAACGAGTCTTCATCACCAAGTCTGGCGTGAGATGCAGTTAGTAGATGTGAGAGAACAAGGAGGCTCAGAGCAGGATGTGTACATGCGCTGGCATTTGTTCACGCGCCTTACTACTACTTTGTGCTTGGAGCGACCTAACTGCAGCGCTTTGCCTTGAGTTTGTGCGGCGTGCGCCGGAGCTTGTACTGGAAGTCCGTGAACCGATGGCTCTGCGTCTTGAGCACGCCAAAGCACACGACAACGAACGCTGCTCCCGTGAGCAGCGACCCAAAGCCCTCCATCGTGGACAAGAGCACGGCCACGAGTCCGTTCGCTTGGAAGTTCATCGCGAAGACGTCGGTCTCTTTCTGCGCGTACGCGCTCCGGACGTACGCTTCGATGCCCGCGTCGTTGAGCGTTGCTGGGTCGAACGACGGCGTCTCGACGCCCTCGGCGTAGCAGTCGGGACACTCCGCGACAGTTGGCCAGAAGCCTTTCTTCGTGACTTTGTTCACCTTGTTGTGCATGCGCCAGAGCCAGACGATGATCTTCTGCGGTCCCGCGCTGTCGTGCTTCGCCATCTCCTCCATTGCGCTCGGTGGGTTCGCAGCGAGGAAGTGCTTTACGCAGTTCTCGCAGCCAAAGAAGTACTGAATGAAGGCGCGGATCGCCACTGCCACTTCGCTCGGCTTGTGCGTCGGTAGCTGCGAGTTCGCGCTCAGCGGCGCATCGACACCGACGCTCATGCTATGGAAGAGCGTCCAGAGGCCGCACGTGAACGTCGTGCAGCTCGCCCAGCCTTCCTCTTCGTTCGATGCGAGGAGGTTCCGCGGGAACGTCGTGCGGCTCGAGGTCGCTTTCCACTGCTCGAGCATCGCGAGCCACGCCTCTTTCTCCCACCGGTCCTGCTGCCGTGCTGCAGCGGCAAGGTGCACAAACACTGCGCGGTTCGTCTCGAGCGGGAACGACGCTGCAAGTGCGTCAATCCACAGCAGCGCAGCGTAGTACCTCTCGCCCTCGAGCACATCCGTGCCCATGAAGAATCCGTCTTCGAGCGCAAACACGAGCGCAGCGCCAGCGTCGCGCAGCCGCGTGTACTTCATCACGAGCGAGTGCTCGTTGGGCTTGTTGCTTTGGTCCTCTGTCGCAGCAGTCGTCGTGTCTTCGGGCATCTTGACCTGGTCCGCCGGCGTGATCTTGTGCTTGTTGTACGGCTGGAGGCCACCGCCGGTGTTCCCAGTCGTCGTCTTCGCAGTGTCAGCAGCAGCTCCTGCTGCGACTGCAGGCTCGTTCAGCTTGGCGTGCATCACGCGCTCGATGCGCTCTGCGATTGTGTTTGGGTCAATGCCAGACGAGATCTTCGCTTCACGCAGCGCGGCTTCGACCCACGTGATGATGTTCTGGAGCTTCTTCACGCCAGTGTACGTCACAGACGCAGACGCAGTCGCTGGGACGTGAAAGAGCTTCATTGCTGGATAGCCCAAGATCTTCTCGCGCGCGCACACTGCGTGGTTGCTCGTGCAGTCGACGGCGCCAATGTGGACGTTCGGGCTGTCGGCGTAGAACGCAGCGACGTGTTCCCACTCGGGCGCAAAGTCGCGGCAGTGCGGACACCAGGGCGAGTAGAAGTCGACGATCCAGACCTCGTCCTTGCTGCTCATGAGTCGATCGTAGCTGCTCTTGTTGAGCGTCTTGACGTGCGGCGAGTTGTCAAAGAGCGGCGCGCTGTCCTGGAAGTTGCCGTGCACTGCGCCAACGAGCGCAAGTGCGACAAGGAGCGCGAGCACGAGCACGCTAGTAGTTGGTGCGCGTCTAGCGCGACTCGAGCGTCGATGTTGTCGAGCCATGTGTGTGTTGTGTTCGTGTGCAAGTGTGCGTGCGTGGTCTCGAGTTCGGGAATGGTGCTCGCCGCGCGCAAGTCGAATGGCCACTTCAATTCGTGAAGTACAGTTCGGTCACCGCGTTATGATGACCTTGGAAAATGTATACTGCCGGTTCGCTTCAATTTGCGTGATAGACGTGCGTCACGATTTTTGCGTGACGATGCACCGTGTCAATGTACATATTTTAATCAAGTGTAACATTGGTCACTGGTTCGACTTCGAGTCAGATGTCAAAAACACCTGAGAGTTGTATTCAATACTGAAATCAAGTGAATGGTTCGAATCGAAGTTGCATGTTTTTTGAGCCGACCGCGACGCTTCATGATCGCCACGTGTCAAACCAGTCATACTGTGACGCATGTACATGCGAGCATGCCACCTCTTCACGCTTTGCGCCGGTCCTGGAACTGCCGTGTGAGCGCCGACAGCTTCGAGTCCGACCACGGCGTGCCGACGTCTGCGTCTGGCTGCGGCAGCTTTGGGATCTCAAAGCGCGCACGCTTGTCAAGCGTATCGTCAAACACGGATCCAATGCCACCGCCGTTTGCGCTCGGAGATGTCATGCCGCCGTTGCTGCTGTTGTTGTTGTTGTTGCTACTGCTCCCGCTTGCTGCTGTCATTGCACTCGGCAAGCGCGAGTCCGAAGTAGAGGAACCAAGTGGCTTGGACTTTTTCGAGAGCTTTGCGACCGACGCCCAGTCTGGCAGCGATACCAAGACGCCGGCGTCACTCGCCAGTTGCCACTTCATGCGCAGCGCACAGAGCTCACTGTTGAGCTTCTTGACCTCTTTCTGCGATGTCGCGCGCGTCCAGTCGAGCTTGTTGCGCACGTCAATGAACTTCTCGTCCATGAGCCGGAGCTGGTCTTCGAGGATCTTGGCGCCGTGCCCGAGCTCCTGGAGCTGCGCGTCTTTCAGTGCGTGTTTCTTCTGTAGCACTGCGACCTTCTCTCGACACTCGCTGAGCTCTTTCTCGATTCGTCGCTGCGCATCGATTGCCTTCGTCTTTGCAGCCGCTTCGTGCTTGAGGTGCACCATGAGCTTCTCAATGTGCTCGGACAGCGCCACGATCTTCTCGCTCGACTCTTTGTAGTTCGCTTCGACCTTCTGCCGCAGCTCCTTCTCGACGCGCTCGCGACTCACCATCTCGACTGCGCGCTCTTTCAGCGCTTGGAACTCGCTCAGTCCGCTCATTGCAGTCTGGAGCTCGCGCTCGAGGACCTCGTTCTGCTCCTGCAGTCGCTTGTTGCGGCTCCGACAGAGTCGCAGCTCGCGCTCGAGTCGTCCAATGCTCCCGAGACCGTCGAGTGCAGAGAACACACCAACGTTTGCGAGATGCACAGACGCTTTCTCTGTTGCTCCTGTTGCTGACGCATCGCTTGTCTCTCGATCAACATCGCCCGCACAAGAGGAGCTTGACGCGTCGCCAGAAGCACCTCGGTCGGTCACTCCTGTCAAGAGCCACTCGTGCTCGAGCGCTTTGAGTCGAAGGCGCACGAGCTCTTCAAGGCGCACGTGCTGGTACAGACTATCGTCGACACTGCTGCCTGCAACACCTCGCAGAAGAACGAGTCGCACGTCCTTCACTTCACTGCGCAGCTCTTGCCACTGCGCTTTCATCGTCTCAAACTTCTCTGCGAGTGCGACGTTCTTCTCGCCCTGACGCACGAGCTCCTCGGACTTTTCAAAGATCTGCTGCTGCAGGTCGCGCAACAACCCGGCTGCAGCAGCACCGGGTTTCGCACTGCCACCGCATGTCAGCGACAGCAGACTGACCTCTTCTTCGAGCTTGCGGACGTGCTGGTTCAGTTGCGCGATCGTCTCGTCTTGCTCTGCGACGCGCCGTTCGTGCTGTTGCTCTGCTGCTTGTTGTATGTGCTGAGTCTCTGCAGTCGCACTCTCGACTGCTGCCTCTGACTTACTCTCGATGTGGCGCGCTGCTTCGATCTGGTTCGTGAGACTCTGGATCTGGCGCTCGAGATCTGCGACTTGGTGCTGATACTGTGTCTCGAGGTCCCAGCGCCGCTGCTCGGCGTCGCTCTTCTCATTCTGCACTGCTTCGTACGCCGCGTGGAGGTTGTCGTACTCGGTCGTGAGCTGCGCGAACCGTTCGTTGCTCTCGTTGATTTGGGTCTGGAGCTCCGACACGAGCGCGTCGCTTGACTGACGTGTTGCTTTCTCTTTCTCGAGCTCTTCGAGGTCGGTCACGAGTTCGCTCGAGTAGCTCTTCACGCTCTCTTCTAACAACGCGATCTTGTCTTCGAGCGCTCGCTTCTCGCTCTCCCAGCTCTCGTCCACTTGACGCTTGCTCGTCTCGAGCTGCTCGTATGCAACGCGCCACTGCTCGTTCTCTTCACGGTACGCGTCGTTTGCCTGCTGCAACTCGGTCGTTTGGAGCCTCTCTTGCTCGATCGCGATCTGCATCTGCGCTTTCTCGTTTGCATGCTGGCGATACAGTGCATCGTTTGCCTCTTTGAGCTGCTCCAGCTCGTCTTCGAGAGCTTTCACGCGCTGCTCTTGCGTCATTATTGCGCGCTCGCTGATCGGTCCCTTGTTTGCGACTGCTGCTTTGACTGCGCGTCAGTCTGTGCAAGTGTAAGAGAAGTCTATTCAGGGCAACACAACGCCTGCGTATCTAGTGCGTCTGCGGACGTAACGAGTGAAGGCACTCGCTGAGCTGCTGCTCCTCGACGTCCACTCCTGCATCATCACTATCGTGGAAGTGCGCTGCGAGCTCTTGCAGCACGTGTGCAACCTGTCGACAGCACACACAACGCAAGTGAGTGAGTAGAGCGTGAGTGGCTGGGTCATCACGACAACGATGCAGGTGCGTGTGCAAACGTACTGTTTCCAAGTGCGTCATGTCATCACGTATGCTGTTGCTATCACTGCGCTTAGTGAGCAAGTCGCGCGCTTTCGCACGCAGCAAGGCGCGGAACTCGATGTAGTTGATGCCCGAGTTGGCTTTCATCACGAGTTGGCACTGCTGCTCAAACTCAGCGCCAACGAGTCCAAGTTCTTTCAAGTCAGCGAGCTCGTGCATCACTGCGGCGTACTCGCGCTGGAAGAACGCCCAGAGATCGCGGACACTGTAGCCATTGAACCAGTTGTGGTTGATCGAGATCGTGTCTTCGAGGTTCTTCACTTGGTGGTACCACCCGCTTGGGACAAAGATCGCTTCGCCTGCTTCCTGGATCACACGGATTGCATGCGCTTCTTGAACGTGAGGGAACTGCTCGCGGTCAATCGCGTCCGCAGTTACGTCTGGGATCACGTAACGATTGAAGCGGTCCTTGAGCTTCCACTCCTGTTTGGTAGTAGCATTCGCATATGCAGCTCAGTCAGGCACTCTCGCTCGTTCATGTGCGCAACGTGACACTGCTGTACCTCGTCCGGATGGAAGAAGATCCACTCCTTGCGACCTGTGATGTTCACCGACCAGCTATGCATATCGCATCAAGTGCACTCGCCTGCATGAGTGCACTGAGTGCCACTTCAGCAGCAGCTATGTGCACTACGAACACACCTGTACGAGCGGAAGACATCGTGGTGCATTGGTGTCCAGCTCCCTGCTGGTCCTACATCCGTTGGTACGAGCATAACAAGGTCAGCGCGTCTGCCTATGTGGTTGCGATGAGTCAGTCACTCAGCAAGTTGTGTACACTCCACGCACCAATGTACACGAAGCGGTAGTCGTCGCTCTGTTGCTCTTGATGGTCCCACCACCTACGTCACATACACATGGTTGTGTGAGCAGTCGTCACGCATACGCAGCAGGAGCAATGCTCGTGAGGTGCTTGCTCGTATCACGCCACTGCAAACTCACGCACCAGTTGAGCCAGTCGTCTTGGAAGAACACTGGCGTCCTGCACAGTGTGCACACATCCACTCATCAGTACATAAGCAAAGCAATGCATCATTGTCTTGTATCGTTGGCACTGCAAGCTCACGCACGTGTACACAGGCGCGTGATCCCTGAACGCGTGCACAAAGTGCCAGTCCTTCAAGTAGCGCTTGCCTGCGTGCTTCGTCTCGAGCAACTCGAGGTACTCGTCTGCAGCACCAAGTGTGTCGACGCATGCAGCACTGCAGTCGTCAGTGCTTAGGCAATCGCGCCATTGCATGCGCATGAACCAGCCAGCACCGATTATTCGTCGTACCAAAGCGCATCATCGTTCGGTTCTCTGTTCCGTACTCGACGACATCGCCATCCACCACCTACACACAGCAGCAACAAATCATGCGTCAGCCATAGCACACCGAGCATTGCCAATACACATAGATGACAGTGTCTATGCATCATACCGGGACGATAGCGTGGCCGTAGAGCGACTTGAGCGCAGCATAGTTGATGGCGCTGAGCTCGCTGCCGTGCTCGTCTGTCGTTGTTGTTGTCCACTGCGCGACTGCCTCTGTGAACCAGCGGTGCGTGATGTTGCGCAGCTTCACTGGCGTGTTCGTCGCGAGGAAGCGCGCGCAGAAGTCCGAGTAGCTGAGCTCGTCGGCGTCTACGAGCTCCATGACGCGTGAGGTGGAGTTTCGGTGCTCAAATTTCTGCTCAAAGGAAGCGCCTCACGTGAATTGCTGCATTTCAAGTCAATCAAATGAAGATTTGAGCAGAAAAATCTATTATCAATGTCAGATCATAGTATTATTTAGTCAAGTATTCCATCGTGTTTTGAAATGAGAAACAAAAGATATGCAGTAACACACATTTGGGTGCGTTCGCGAGTGAACCTTGCGCCAGCAAACGAACGAGCTGGTGCGAGCGAGAGAAGAAAGCCGTTCTCGTAGAAGAAGCCACGGCTGCTGCCAGCACTCGCGAGCGCTCGCACACACGAGCAAACTCGCGACGCACAGCTCAACTAAACTCAGCGCACACTCCAAATCATTGCGTTGCAAGCACTGGTCGTCTTTTTGTCCAGCAGACCCAGTGACGACGGATGGTAGCATCTCCGCGAAGTGCTGCACCGCGCGAGCACGCGATTGCGCAGTACCTCGTCACGAAAGTGAACTGGAAGGGCTCGTACAAGCGCATTCTTGCAGTCACGCCTGCGAGCGTGCTCACGTACAACCCGGAGACGTATGCGTGCACAGCACGGTGGGAGTTATCGGAAATCGAGGACGTCGAGGTCTCGCGCGAGCGCGACCAGTTTGTCGTGCGGCTCGAGAAAGCGCGCTTTCGGCTTGCAAAGGTGCGCTTCCACTGCGTTGCGCGCGCTCACTTCCTCTCGCTCATCTCGAAGCTCCGGCGCCACTTTGCGATCCAGCCCGTCGCGTTCAGCTTTGACGACGTCCAGGCGCAGTGGAAGAAGTACCGGTGCATCGAGTTCTTTGGTGACAGCTCGTCGCAGTCGTACTACCTCCAAGTCGGTGTCTCGGCTGTGATTCTGCACGATGACGGCGGCCGGAAGATGGACTCGTTCCCGTACATCTACATGAAGAAAGCGGCGTCGACGCACTCGCACCCGGACGGCATTGTCTTGGGCACGCCGTACCAAGAGCGCCTCTTCCTCTGCAGCAACCGCAACGAGTGCCTCAGCGACATCTACCTCGCTGCAAACGCGCTCGGCATGGACTTGCGCTGGAACGAGAGTCCGCTGAACGTCCAGCTCTTGCGGCTGCGCAACTCGCAGCTGATCGACCAGCCTGCGATCGTGTGCTTTGAAGTGCTCAAAGCCAGCGACGACGGGACGTTCTTCATGGAAGTGCAGCTCCTTCTCTTGGGCGACGCGCTCGTCGAAGTGCACCCAAAGATGCGCTCCGTCGTCTCGCGCAAGTACGTCAAGCTGCTCAACATCATCCGGACCGAGTGGGACATTGAGACTGTCGGACTCGAGTTCGCAGAAGGCGAGAGTCTTGTTGTGAAGCTCGAAGCGCGCGACCAGCTCATTGCGCTGCTGCTGCTCACGTGTCGCGAGAGCGGCTACGAGCACATCATGCTCACGTCCACCGAGATCAAGAAGAACCGCGTGTACTACCCACACGTGATCGAGAGCTCGACAGAGCCCGCCGCTGCATCGATGGAAAGCTTTTTTGTCCGTCGGCTGCTCCAGACTAGTACACTAGGCGATGACAAGAGTGCAGTCGCAACTGAACGAAGTACTGCGCCTAATGCACTCACTCGACGGCAGGCTGCACCGGAGAGCAGATGGCTCCCAACGCGCAAGCACACGCACCGAAAACGGAGCGAAGCAGCGCTCATGGGCACGCGCGACTCGTTCGAGACGGGCGAGTCCATGAACGACTTCATCAGCAAGAACATCGCAATGGAGGAGCTGAACGCAAACATCCCACTGAACGAGCTCAGTCTCTTTTGTGAGCGTGACGTGCTCAACAGTGCGATCGAGCTCCTCGCTGAGCACTTGGTGTCGCTCGTGATCACGCTCCGGCGGTTCGTGAACGCAGCGAACGCTGAGATCGTGACAACGCTTCAAGCGCTCGTGCGCCTGAGCTTTCCGTCGCACGCGTCACTACCGGACGTCTTGGTGCGTTCAGATCGTCGCTTGCTCTTGTGTGATCGTTGTGTTGATGGTCGTGCTGCCTGGACTCACTTGGCACTGCTGCTCATTCGACTGCTTGTAGATCCCGCGGGTCTTTGATGCAATGCATGAGCTGTTCACGCAGCAGGACTTCCTCGTGTGCTACTGGTGCTTGAAGCTCCTGCAGTGCTACTTTGATCCGATTCGGTCGGAGTTCATCTACGGCCAGCGCGCAAAGATCCTCCAGTACGTCTCGACGCAGCGCGAGCTCTTGACGTCGCTCATCGACTTGCTCCCGACGTCACCAGCTGCATCAACGCGCTCGTCGGGCTTTTGGCTCATGGGCAGCAACGGTGTGATGGAGCACATGTCCCGGCACTCATCGATGGACTCGACGCTGTTGTCGAAAGAAGCGCGACTTGAGAAAGACATGAATGCAGTGTACTACGAAGCGCTCTTTACGGTCCACTACATCACGATCTACCTCCACGAGAAAGACCGGCAGCAGACTGGCGCACATGACGGCGCATCGAACGTCGGCGGCGCTGCGCAGGTGCTCCGAGAGTTTGACAGCAGAGCAGCAAAGCGACGCGTCTCGCGCGCAACGTCGCTCGTCGATGTCTCGCCTGGCGTTCCTGCAAAGCAGAAGCGCTTTATCGCTGAGAAGCTCGCTGACAAGCACGCGTTCTTGATAGATGCAGTTGTTGACACGCGTCTCGTGCGAGCGTGTCTTTCGTGCGTCGCGCTGATCAAATTCTTGACGCTAGAGCTGGGGAAGCACGAGACGCCAGCAGCAGCAGCAGCAGCACCGAGTGCGCCTCGAACTGGCAAGACAAGTCCCAACAAGGACGGCGCAATGTCGAGTCCTCGAGATGGCTCGTCGTCACGGCAAGCAGTGAAAGATCAGTCGCTGTCAACAGATAGTCGAAGTGGAGGGGACGTTCACCTCCATGTACGACGCGATGGTCCTCCTGCGCGTCGAGGCGCGAGGTTCACTAGCTTCCACGATGTACACTATGCGCACGATAGTGACGCCCACGCGCTCCCGAACGCCAGTGTCGAGGACGCACTGGCGCGTAAGATCCAGCAGCTGAACGAGTTCCTTGAGACGTATTCGGCCAAGATCCGCACGCAAAGTGATAGGTCGCATCTCTTTCAAGGACAGCAGACGATCGTCGTGCCACTCACGGGCTTTAGTCAATCGACTGACGAGTTTGCTGGGAGCGACATGACACAGTCGTCCGAAGGCATGAAGCTCGAGCACTTGGCAGTCGTGAAAGACGAGAGCGGCAAGGACGATACCGCGAATCACGGCAACAACAATGGCGGTCGTGCTGGTCATCGCAATGGCGACGACGGCGACGACGACGACAACGGCAATGATGGAGGCGATGAGCGAGGAGACAGCGACGATGATGACGCCGATTTTGACCACAGTGACGAAGGCAAGAGTGTCCACAAGCTGAGCGCGTTGAGTGTGCGCTTCCGCGCTGCATCCACGGACGCGCCGCGCAGCTCGGATATGCTATTGAAAGACAGCAATGAGACCGAGGACGGTCGCGTGTCGTCGCGCTTGTTCCGAAGCTCGACGTTCTACTTTGAACACCAGCACGACGAGACGTCATCGAGCACAGATCTCCATCTTCATCGTGAGCGGCAGACGTCTCCGATTGCTGAGCGCCGACAGTCGTCTGTGCCAGCAGTCCGCACATCGACACAGCCGCGTCGAAAGTCCTCAGCAGTCGATATCCGCTCAAGTGGAGCGCACCGCTGCGACGCATGCATTGGCTGCAACGACGTGTGCGACAACGTCGCGTGCTTCTTCTGCTCCGAGAAGAAGTACCAGCTCAAGACAACGTTCCCCGACTCGCCACTGACGCGACGAAGAGGTGCTGCATTGCCAGTGCAACCTGTTCGGCTTGATGTCAACAACGACGACGACGACAACTACGTCTACTCGGAGCGAACGTACTCTTCGTGCGAGCTCAAGCGGCATCAGTCTTTGCGCTCGTGCTGGGTCGTCGTCGACGGCGCAGTGTACGACGTTACGGATTTGCTGAGCGTCCACCCTGGCGGTTTGCAAGTGTTGCTCCAAGCAGCGCAGCAAGGCGAAGACTGCGGAGCGATCTTGGACGAGCACCCACCGTCTGCACGTCGCGTCTTGAGCAATTACCGCCTTGGCGAGTACTACGAGTGCGAGACGCGGACGATGTTATGATCGACTGACAGCAAGCGCTGCTAGCAGAATCGAGCACCATTGCTCGCGGTTTATCGAAATGCTCAGTACCGCGCGCGTGTCTTCTCCACCACTCGTTCTCGCTGATCACCTCGATGCGCCGCTGCTCGTCTTGAGCTTCAGCACTGCGCGCATTGTTGATTTGGCCATCAGCGATGTCAAGCGTTTTGCGATTGCGTCGAGCGCCTCAGCGTGTGCCGCACACTGCCAAGGTGGTTGCATCATGGACCACAGCAACGCAAGCATCGTCAGACCGACGGCACTTCTCACCCACGGCGAGCGCACTTTTGACACACACACAAAGACTCGCGGCTACGTACCTGATCTGCGTACTTGGAGACAATTGTAAAGACAAGCGTTGCAAACTTGAGCGATTTGTGCAGCTCCGCTGCGCCGCGCTCATCTTCTTGTGCAGCTTCGCAGCACGCGACGAAGCGATCAATCGTAGCGTCCGAGAGCGGCGCTTTCATTGTGAGCACGTTTTGGAGCACCATGAGCGCTGCATCGTTCGTGAACACGTGCTTTGGCGCTGAAGGCGTCGCGGTTGCGTCGTGTCCAGAGGCACGTCGGGCGATAGCGCTCGCGAGCTCAAAGCTCTTGTTCAGGAACCCATCGAGCTGCTCGAGTGGAACGCCGTAGCGCAAGATGCGCGTGATCGCTTCGCCCTGTGCAGGACCAATTGTGCTGGTCGTGAGGAGCGGAATGAGCAGTGCTTCGACGAGCGCGCTCGTGTACCGCTGGCTGAAGCATAGCGCGGTCTGCAGCAGCACGCGCGAGATCACAGACGACGCAGCAACGATCTTTGGAAGGACGCTCGTCTCAAGGAACACAGACGCATGGCGCGAGCTCCAACTGGACTCGACTAGCGTGCTGGATGGGCACGGCACACACACACGTAGCCGCATCATCGCATAGATCGTTAGGAACGAGTAAAGTAGTACAGAGGAAGATCCTCTCGCCACACATCCACATAATGACCCTACTTTGCGATCTGGAACAGCGCTTCGTCGCTGCACTTGGCGAGCTGCAGCGTCGCACAGAGCTGCGCAAGGAGAATCTCAGTCGCTGCTTGCGTCGCAGTCGTGGTGTTGATCGTCTCTTGAATGAGCTGCACGCTCGCTTTCACGAGCTCGTCCAGCAACGCGCGACTCGCTTGAGAATCGGCGCTCACGAGCTGCTTGCCGAGCTTGGTTGCCTTCTCTTCCGTCTGGGTGAACATACACATACACGTACACACAGAGACTCGTTGGTACAAAGCAACCAGCATTCATGCAATGGCCATTGTGAACACGAGACATCAGTCGTACCTCAAGCGAGAGCTGAACTGGTGTTGCTGGGATCACGAGCTCGTCGTCCTGGCTGCTGGTCTCTTCCTGGTTGCCAAGCTGCGTTGCGTTGTTGTCCAGTCGAGCGCGTTTGCTCGCCACTGCTTGCTCTCCATCGTCCATCGCTCGTGGTCTGGATTGCTCGCTTGTTGATGCTGCGTGGATAGAGCGCTTGTCTTCGGTGCTGGCAGTAGCTGGTGATCGAGGCACTCGCGTAAAGCGCAAGAGCACTGTGCGCTGTGGCTGCACACTCTCTTGAGCAGCCATCATGCTGTCCTTCTGGACTGCACTAGGTCGTGTCGATAGTGAGGCTAGTTGCTCTGCAGGTGGTACAGCAAATCGCGTGAGCGTGAAGAACTTCATCGCTTCTTTGAACGCAGCGTCGCGCTTGATGCGCGCGAGCGACTCGTTGTCATCCACCTCAAGGCGGTGTGCAGCAGTGCCATCGCTCGCAGTGCTCGCAGCCACAATCATGTGTGCGAGCGAGCAGCACACTGCATCAGACGCACACGATCGCTTCCGCTCAGCACACTGCAGGAACTGATGCGCGAGTCGCAGCGCTGCCTGCGCTTGTGCGCCAGGACGATGGTCACCAGCGCTGTGTGGTTGGCGCACGAGCGCGCTCCACACTTCGCGCTGCGCTCTCAACGACAAGCGCTGCTCCATGCAAACACCTGTATCTTTGCCAGTGGTAGTCTCTGAAGTGTCAGCAGGTGATGTCTCTGGTGCTTCGAGCAGCACTGGCTGTGCGAGCGCATCAAGGAGCGCACACACGTCCTTGCGATTCTCTAGGAGCATGCAGAGCAAGCATTTGTGAGCGACAGCGTGAGCACACCAGCGCATGAAAGATAGCGTGCGTATGTACCCTGAAGGAACCCGCAGACAGCGCTGACGCCGCGCGAGTCTGCGAGAAATGCGAGCGCGTCGATCATAGTCTCCATCACGTCGTTGCCTCTGCTGTCGCCACGAAGTTACAAGTGGCGCTTTCATTGACATGACTGCAACAAGCGCCATGCATTCGAATTATCAATACTAACTGTATAGCTGAAGTCCAACATCGTAATCGATTGAACACAAAAGGCAACAAACTCAGCCCCACTTGCCGATCACTGCCATCGCACCGGCACCGAGCCAGCACGCGGTGTACAACAGGAACCGCTCGCGGCCGCTGCGCGCGAGGAATGAGGCGTTCGTTGTCATGTGGTGCGTCAGCAGCTCAACGAGACCCGTGTAGAGCAGGATGCCGCCCGCAATGCAGTTGAACACGCCTTGGACCCACAGCGCCGACAAGGACGTGCTCGAATACGACGAGTGCACCGCGATGCCGAGCACGAGTCCGAGCGGTGTTGTGAGTGCAAATGCGAGGGCCACACCAAGTACGTTGCGCATACTCTCGAGCGCTTCAAGCGCGCTGCCGCCGACAGCGATGCCTTCAAAGAACTGGTGGAAGCACATCGCAGCGAGCAGCGTCTTGAACTCGGTGCCTGCCGTGACACCGAGGTCGACGCCAACGATCACCGAGTGGAACACAACACCGAGCTCAAAGAGTACGACTGCAAGCTTGCGCTGAGGTGAACTGCCGCCACTATTGCTGTTGTTCAGACTAGCGCCAATGGCTGGCAGCGAGGCGCTTGTAGAGAGCTTGTCGTTGTACGGGTCTGGTTCTGGTGTCGGCTCGGAGTGGTGGTTGGTGTCCGACGCGCTCACTGCCACGTGCGTGTGTCCGTGCAAATGGAGGTGGTGATGCGTGCTCCTTGTAGCAAAGAACACGGAGCTCTCGCACTCGATCAAGTGCATGAGCACGACTGTCGCGAGCACGATCGCCATGCCGAGACTGCCGTAGCTCTCGACCACGTCACCGAGACAAGGGTCGCTCAGCATCTCGATGCCGTCGTTCATCATGTGGATGAAGCCCGTGCCGATGACAACGCCAAAGCCAAACGTCATGAGCCACTTGATCGCAAACGGCGGCGCGATGGTCGCGAGAGCTGCGTTCTTCTTCACCAGCACTGGCAGGAGGGCACCAGCCGCCGAGACGACAAACAAGATCACGACCGATGCGACATGCAGCATGAGGTCGTAGTCGGCATCGGATGCAAGCTCGGCGCAACCGCAGCACTTGGACATTGTCGAACGAGTGTAGGTGCGTACTACAGGAGTGGCTTGTGCGCGTGTTCGAGGAAGTTGGAGACTGACGATGCTGAAGAGCGACGATATGGTCTTGATGAGCACGTCGATAGTGGCGAGACACAAACGAAGACCTTCGAAACCTCATGAGGCTTTACTACTACTACGCAGCTAGTACTATCGCCATGAAGTGGCATCGTCGTCGTCGGCATCGACGGCAACCATAACTCAAGTCGGCGAGAGATCATCGCCGTCGGACAAGTGCACATGCACACCGTCGGAGAGGGACATGCAGCCTCCCATCAGCACTATCAACGCGCGTGAGACAGAGAGATACCCATCGCAGTTGTATTAGCACTGGCTTATCGCTTGTTGCGTGTGTTTGGTGTCTGTCCGCCATCGGCTCCAGCGCTGGGCTGCCAAACGACGATCGAGGCGTCAGTCAGCTCGAGAGTGCATTGCGCACACTGAAGAGCGACGGGAAGCCCGACGCGTTCTTCGGCCGAAAGCGAATGTTGGGACGGATCGAGAGTCCAGTGCTCTCTGACGCAGTCGCAGCAGCAGCAGCACCTCCAATAGCACTGTCACTACTGCTGCCACCAGGAGACACATTCTCTTGGTTTGCTGCTGAGGTTCGTTCTTCTGCTGCTTTCTCGTCCTCGTTGCGCCTCCGCTTCGCGCCAACCACGCCGTCAAGCGAGGACGCGGCATTCTTACCTTGAGACGAGACGCCTACTGCTGCAGCAGCGCGCTGACTCGATGACACCGGCTTCTTCGGTGGCAGCTCGTGCTTGAGGCGACACGATGCGCCGTCGGCGCAAAAGCCCTTACGGAACGCCTGGCACACTTGTGCGCTCGAACTCACTTTCACGTGGCGGTACTTACAGTCGTCGCGCGTGCACGCGCCGCGAAGAAACAGCGCACACACTGGCATCTTGTTCTATCACCAGCAGCACAGACAGACAAACAAACAGACACCACCACCAGCAGCAGTCACACACAGAGTCCAGTCACAAGATCAGCGCGAGCTCGCCTTCCGATCCCTTGCATTCGTGCGCACGCCATTGTCTATATGTAGTCCAACCTGATCGTGTGTGTGCGAGAGCAAGCAGTTGGCATCCGCGCACTCGTTGCGCAGGAACTTGCGGCAGATCGCAACGCGGCGGCTGTCGTGGATGAACGGACAGTCGTTGCGCTTGTTGCAGTAGCCTGTGTACCATAGTAGCAGCAACACCAAGGAGACATCCCAACCACAGCAGTAGCAGCAGTAGAGATCAAAGAAATTGCGTCAAACGCACTGGCAACGACGATCGATCGCACAGCAATGAAGCACTGAGCGATGCGAGCGCAGAATACGCCACTTGCCGAAGCGGTTGTAGAACGAGCAGTACTCAGTGCGGACTTTCACCGTCTTCCTCTTCTTGAGCAGCCGCGCGTTTCGAGCACGTAGCACAGCGGCCTGAGCGCGCGACCTAGGACAGATCATGTAGACGATGGACAACACACAAGTGAGTCCACTATGCAATAGAGCCATGAATGATCGACAAGCACGAACGTCTACGCACGATGCACTCGCAGAGTTTGCAGTCGCGCTGAAGCTGCTCTGATTTGTAGCTGCAACCGACTGACTGACTTCGCTAGCAGTCATGCGCTTGAGCGAGTGACCGCTCCGTGCGACGACGTAGTTCGCGCCGCCAATGCTCACAGTATCTGTCGTTCCATGCACAGTAACAGCACCACATGAGCGCTCGGTCGGTTCACACCAGTCGCACACAGACGCACAAACAAACAGTACGTACTTGACGGCCGCGCTGCCGCAGCAGCAGTGGCTGCACGTTTGATCTGTGGCGCAACACGCGCTGGCTTGAGTGGCTTGACGCCAGCGCGGATGAGACTAAAGCCTCCGTTCGCTTTCGCGTACTCGCCGTCTTCGAGCTTGAGCACGCGCAGCTGCATGCGACTGCGCGCTCGTCTAACCCCATGCGCACATGCGTTAGTGATTCAGCTTAGTACGAGTGAGCAGTGAATGTTCATGCAGTAGAGAACGCAAGAGCAGGTAGACATACTTGACCAGAAGGGACTGGTACGACGACGCATTGGGGCGGGATGCCGATGCAGCAGTCACTTTCAGCTGCGAACGACCAAAGCACATCGAAGAGGTGAGGTTAGACAGAGCAGACAGGCAAAGTATACAGTGCAGAGTGGATACGCACCGACGGCTTCCACGCCTTGGAGGCTGCTGCAGGCCGGACCAATGCCTGTGTCGCTGCTGTCGAAGCAGTCGCTCTGGCGGTTGTTGCACTGCTACTGCTCACTGCAGCAGGAGCAGGAGCAGGAGCAGCAGCGTCCTCTTTCCGCCAGACTTTGTTTGCGCTCGTTACAGGCGCGCGGTAGTTCACTGAGTTGTTGCTAGTGCTCCCGTTCACAGAGGAGAAGCGGTTCCACGAGCGATTCGCAGTGGCTGCGACTGCTGCGTGTGGCGGTGCGCGGTACGGTGGTGGAAATGTGCGCGTGTTTCGGTGCGTATAGTACGCTGGGCGGTGGCTGCTGCTCTGTTGCTGCTGCTGCTTGACTTGCAGCAGGTTCTTCATTGCCTGGATCTTGGCGCGCAGCGCTGCTTCTTCAGACGGCGCCATGGTCTCCTTGCGCTCGCTCGCCGTTTGTTCTTTTTCGTTGATGCTGTCTTGGATGCTGATGGCGATGAACGAGGCAGTTTTGTCGGACACTTGAATATTGTATACTATACGAATTATCAAGAGAAACTGCTATTTGTGCATTTCCACTATGATGGACATCACCGACATCACCACTGCTGCTGCTACTGCTGTGAACGACGACAACGACTTCACTGTCTGCACGGCATCCGCACCGACAGCCATGGCGACATCTTCTACACGTACACAACTACTCGCTGCATGCCGTGAAGGCGACGAGGCGACACTGCGCGAGCTGCTCGAACGTCCGACAAACACATCGTCCGAGCTCCTCGATGCGATTGACCCTGCAGCACACGACAGCGACTCACCACTGATCGCAGCGTGTCGTCACGGCCATCACAAAGTGATGAAGTTGCTCCTTGAGCGCGGCGCAAGCGTGAACGCAGCGACAAAGTGTGGACGAACACTGCTGTATGTCGCCTCGATCCGAGGACACGCCGTGATCGTGACAGAGCTGCTATCGCGTGGCGCAGACGTCGATGCCGCAACAGCCGAGGGTTGGGCTGCACTGCACGTCGCTGCTCAAGAGAACTACGGAGCGATCGTGTCGGAGTTGCTAAAACACGGAGCGAACGTGCACGCGACGGAAGTGACTGGCTGAACTGCGCTGCATATCGCCGCTCAAAATGGTCACCACGACGTCGTGGAGCGATTGTTCGCGAGTGGCGCGAGTGCGGGCAGTGCTGACCGCGGCGAGTGGACTTCACTGCTCATCGCTGCAAAGCACGGCTTTCGAGACATCGTCGCAACGCTATGCGAGCACGGCGCGAGTATGGACGCGATCGCTGAGCACAACAAGACTGTGTCCAGTGTTGCGATCGAGAACGATCACGAGGACGTCGTGCTCAAGCTCCTGGACCAAGGCGCAGGCGTGAACCGGATCGACACGTGGGACACTCTTCTGTGCAAAGCGATCCTGAACAAGTCCACTGAGATCGTGAACGCGCTTCTGGCGCGAGGAGCGAATGCGAACTTGGGTCACATCGACGGGTCGCCGCCATTGTACTTTGCGGTACGCGATGGCTGCAGCGACATCGTGGAGTCGCTGCTGGCGCATGGAGCGAATGTGAACAGTGTGCGTCGAGACGGCTCGACGGCGCTGTATGTTGCTGCACAGAAAGGCTACACGGACATCGTCGCGATGCCCCTGGCGCAAGGAGTGTCAAGCGTGGACGCGGCGGACCACGACGGATCGCGTCCATCGTTCGGTCTTGTGTTCGGGAACAGAACGCTGACGATCAGTGCTCGACCGGGCATGACTCCATTGTATGCATCCTCGCTGAACGGCCACACTGAGATCGCAAGAATGCTTATGGCATACGGAACAGACGTGAATGCTGTGTGCGCGAACGACCGGACGACTCCGCTGTACGTCGCAGCAGACGGAGGCTTCACCGACATCGTCAAGGAGCTGCTTGCACGAGGCGCTAACGTTGATGCAGCGACGACGACAGCCAAGACGCCGCTGTTCTGTGCCGCGGAATGAGGCTTCAAGGATATCGTCACGCAGCTCCTGGCACACGGCGTGAGCGTGAATGTCGTCACGCGAAAGGACGCAACGACTCCACTCTACCTTGCCGCTGCACGAGCGCACCATGATGTCGTGCAAGAGCTTCTTGAGCACGGTGCGCATGTGGATGCAGTGCAGCAGAAGACGCTGCTCGCACCACTGCACGCCGCAGCCAAAAGTGGCCACGATGGCGTCGTGAAGCTGCTTCTAGCGTTCGGTGCAAGTGTCGACGCCGTCGAGGTGTACGGACAGACTCCACTGCATCTCACCACTAGTTTTGGGCACACGAGCATCGCGGCCGAGTTGCTGATGCATGGTGCGGATGTAAACTTTCCCAGAAGGGACAGGAGTACGTCACTCCATGCTGCTGCGTGCAGAGGTCACAGCGACATTGTAGCGCTCCTGTTGGCAGAAGGAGCGAGCGTCGATAGTGTCAAGAGCAAGGGTGCTACTCCGCTCCACGAAGCGTCGACACGAAGTCACGCAGCGGTCGTATTAAAACTTCTGGTCCACGGTGCAGACGCAAATACTGCACGGAAGGATGGTCAGACTCCGCTCTTTCAAGCTGCGTCTCAAAGCGAGCACGATGTCGCAGCGATGCTGCTGGCGCGCGGGGCGGACACCAATGCGGTTGACAAGGAAGGAAGACGCCGCTGCACATCGCCACAGACGATGGTTGTACCAGCACGATGAGGGTGCTCTTGGCGCTTGGAGCGAGTGCGAATGCAGCAGACGAGCTCCGAACGACACCGCTGCACATTGCAGCAGAGAAGAATCGCGCCGATGTCGCACGCGAGCTGCTGGTGCACGGAGCGCGCAGCGATGCTGCAGACACGACTCAAGCAACAGCGCTGTATGTTGCCGCCGGCTTGGGACACGTTGATGTGATGAAAGTGTTACTGGCGGCTGGAGCGAGAACGGATGTCTTGAGCAGACCAGCAAGACTCCACTCGACTACGCGATACGCTATCGGCATGATGTTGCAAAAGTCGTGCTATTGGCACGCACAGAGAATGTCAAGTGCAGTGTGAGGCAGTAGGTAGTAGCGACGAGGACACTCGATGCGTGTGAGTGGAAGATGTCGCGACAAATCTTGTTCTGCTTTGTTCGCACTCGCGTCGCGACAGATGAACCGAGTTGGTGTGCGATGACTCGATGTTGGCTCGAGCTTGATCTTGAATGCTTCTCCTGCAGCTTGCACTGGCGATGTCGTGAAGAGAGAGACACACACAAACGAAAGGTAGCTCCAATGTCGACAGTTGAAGCAACTTAAAGCGGGTTGATTGGCATTGCGTCACGCTGAGTGACAACACTGAGCGGACCGAGCTGGGCGATCGCAAGCGACTCAGTGACTTT
>JAASFN010000268.1:0-26717 GCA_023333795.1 Globisporangium rhizosaccharum | reverse complement strand
ACATTGAGCACCGCGGACAGAAGTACATCGACGGCTGCGTGAGTAACTTCAAAGGCGTGAACTTGCCGCCGAGCGAGTACACGACCGTGTCGGACCTGACGTTCCACGCGAAGAAGCTCGTGGTCGACAGCGCGCGGTCGGAGTTCACGACGCTCTCGAGCTACCTCTTGCCCGCGTCATTGCACAAGCCACTCGCGTCATTCATCTCCCGTGTGTTGCCAATCGTCACACCACTCCACGACGTGATGCTGCACGAGACGCTCCTCACTGCTGCTGTGATTGGCGATGCTCTGACGGCAACTACAGCCTCACAGACAAGCAACGTGCAGCACCTGCTCATTCGTCCGTGGACCTGACGGGGGGCCATCGCTGCTGTCGTACCACGCCAGCGTGAATGTCACGACCCACGAAGCGCGCTTCCAAGCTGGCTACAACGATGCAAGAGCAAACCACCACGAGCTTGCTACAGTGCTGCCTCTGCGTACTCTTCGTGCTGCTGATGCAGCGTAGAGCGAGCAAGGGACATCGTAGCAGGAGTACTCTTCACCAAACGGCGATAACCAAAGCCTCGGCTCTACCTACGGCTTCGAGCTTTGGTTCCACTACCCGAGCTTCAACTACGAATGACAAGACGCCGACGGACAACAAGTGGTCGGTGATCATTTATCCATCCGTGGGGATCGCTAACGCACTGCACCGTGTCTTGAACATCTCGACAAACTGCTTCACGTTGAGCCGCGCGTTACCGAAGACGAGGTCGCAGTCGCCCGGGTTGATCGCCTCGGTCGCGTCGATGAGCGTGGAGCACGCTTGATTGATGCACATGAGCGGAGCTGGTCTTCCGTCGGCTCACCAGTAGGCAGGAACATGCTCCAGCCCGAGGCCTCCTCGCACTTACGGAGTGCGTCGAGGCTGGTGAGTGGCGCGAGCTTGGCGTACTCGCTGACGTCGCAGTCGTCGTGCGAGTAGGCAGCGACGGCGGTGGCAGTGGCAACAGCGAGAGCGACGAGGACCTTCATCGTGTGTGGTGTCATGTGTTGTGTGAAGGAAATGGCAGAACGACGAATGAGGAATGGCGCCGAGCTGTCGACGAGCAGTCGACGGGAACGACGGCAAAGGCGCACACGCAATAGCAGCGAGCCACTGCTGTGGACCGCACGCATCAGCTACGGCTGCTCTTCATCCTGTTGCGGCTCGTCGATACCAAGGCGTCAATATAGCATAGCTCGAGACATGGCTTGGCCGAGCAGCACTTTTACGGCATTGGCTTATGTGTGTAGTTCTGTAGTTCTGGGACAGCACGAGCCGCGCGCCTCCATTGCCGCGTCGATCAAGTGTTCACGCTCCATCTTGTCGTCTCCGTCTTCCTGTGCATACGATTCGAGCTGTGTCGAGTACAGTACTTGTTGTAAGTTAATGCGTCTGAAACGGTAGATCGAGCATCGACGTCAACTTTGAGACTCATTTTGGCTCGGATTTGTTTGTGCGCAAGACGTTTGGCAATGTCCTAGTGATAAATACACGTGAATGAAATTTCATGTTTGAGATAGTAAACTTTGGTTATGTCACTACCAGAACTCGCTAATGTCTCGCGTGCAAATAGTTTCGAGCCAAAACGAGTCTATAAGATGACGTCATACATTGTGAGCCCAGTAACCAGACAAAATTATCCAAAACTACTTTAAGTAGTTTGGAAAATTTTGGATAAATGAAATATCTATTACATAACTCAGAAATATTACGGATATATCACCGTTATCAGAGTTAAAAAAGATTTTAACTTTAATTTAACACAACTAATTTGGTCCATTTGGTCCATGGACCAAAATTTTTAGTATCAGTGGTCCGGTAAAGGGGGACTCGCCTTTTTCTGCACACATATACAGATTCCAAGTGACAAAACTGTGAAAACGTGAGGGGAGCCTTGCAGAATCAATTGTTAGGCTGAACAATTGATTCTCGTCCGCATGTTGTATAAGACAACATGTTACAACATGACTTTGCCAACGCTCACCTGGACCGCGAATCACTGGTGGTACAAGGTGCACCCCGTGAACGCTGGCCAGCCGCAGGCGCTTAGGGTTTTTGCCCCCTTTTAGGGGCGCGCGGAGCGCGGGTAAGGGTTTTGGTGGGGGATATCAATCGCCCGTGAGGTCAGATCACACTCTAGGTCACACTTTGTGACCTAGAGTGTGACCTGACCTGGACATGACCTGAAAAAGAGGTAACCAATCTGTAACTTGTGCTCACGCGAGCGACATCGCTCGTCACTTGGAATGTTGCAAGGAGTTGGTGTCAGATCTTGCTGTAGCAGCACAACACATCGTGAGAGTGTGCCTTGCATGTGTTCTTTTGTGAAACAGTATAAATGCATTGTTGGTCATTCCGCTGGATGTCTTTGTGTGCGGACTATTTCTTTCGACTAATGCATACTCATGTGCATACTTTTTGTATGTCAGACAAACAGTCAGTGAGAGCAGTATAATTTTCACGCCGCCACCACAATCCGGTTCAACAGTACTGCAAGCTCATGCGCCTCGACGACGCCGTCAAACTCAAACGTGTTCGTATGTATGTTCATGTGTAAGCAGCATCTATGAGCAGTATCTATATCGAGCGCAGCCACATGCTTGGACCTAGACACTGACCATGTTTTGTCGCGAGCTCCAGGTCAACGCACGCGTGTGTGTACGCGTGCGTTGACCTGTGTGCGTGCTGAAGCGACGGAAAATTGGACGAGTGGGAGATCGATGAGTGACTCGAGGCGTATGCGTCACTTGATCTTCTTGCGAGCATCTGTACGTTCATGTTCGTATGGTCGAATGCTCACGAAGCGAGTGCTGACATCGCGATATCTATTGATAGACATCGTTAAGGTTAAACATGACCTCTTTTCTACCGGAATCGACGTTGAAGTTAGCGTAAAATCACAGGGGCAATAAGTAGCGAACTTACCACTTTTTTGCATGCGTGAAGCGTTACTCCTTCGTTATTGCAAGCGCCACACCAAACTGCGCGTAACGACTGGAGCATCGATATTCGTGCAACCTCGAACACGCCGAAACATGAGTCCGGTCAAATTGCCTGACGCTTCGTCAGCCGCAACTGAAGTCGTTACTCACAAGTGTACTGAATAATCAACCGACAATGATAGCCAAAAACTGCAGAGCTTCGCCCAGGATTTCACAGACATCGAGATGTCGACTCAAATAGACTCTCTAGATATTAGCCAGGAATCGAGTTGGACGTTTCATTTTCGCGCCATGAAGCGCTGTGAACTTCCATTATGCCGCCATACGCACATGTGACTTGGCGCTTCGCTTATCCGATCCTCGGTGGTAACAACGCCCCATCTGCGTGAAGTGAAAGGAATGTTGTTGCTCTTAAGTCTTAAGAACGCTATCCTGACAGCTGCTGTTCGAAATGGCGAAATCACAGTCAAAAACGAGCTGATCTGTTTCTTTGCAGTAATGATATTGATAGAACTGCTCTTGCGGCAACCAGGCGACCACTGATGTGGCTTGTGGTTGATGAGTTTAAGATCGAAGGCGAGGGGAACTGCAATGAGCAATGTGTCGGTCAAGTATATGGCTTTCGCTTCGAAGACGAAGATAATAGAATTCACAACTGTTCCAAAAGAGATCGCAACTCGTGATGTGATCACACCAATTGTATTCACTTAGTTCAAAATCGTCTCACCAGCAAGACTCGGAGCAATGTAGGACTCCATGTGCTGGAAGTAGTGCTCACAATCACGTGACGACACTTGCTCGCTGCATGTCGCGACTAGTCTAGCCAGCTCGCCCTCATTGCTTAGAGCCCCACGACGCACCTACTGCTTCCACTTCGAGAAGAATTTCTCGATCGGATACAAGAAAGGAAACTAGGGAGGTAGGAACAGAAGGCTGTTGGCCAAATGCCTAGAGCGAGTTGCGGATGGCAACAGCCTTATGGAAGGCGACGTTGTCCATGACAACCACCGCGCCCTCGACTTGGGCAGCTGCGAGAGCGATTACGAGGTCCTCCACAAAGCCACCAAAGACGTCCGTGTGGTACGCTCCCTTCTTTGCATTGTAGAGCACGAGCCCAGTCTTCATAATTGCAGCGGCGATGCTGTAGTTTTGAAAGCGAAGAGCACCGACTGCGACGTTCGCTCTGGCGCACACAGGGGTCCACCCGTACCGAACACGAATCGAGCATGAAAAGCCCACTTCATCCACAAACACAAACTTTCGGCGGCTTGGTAAAGGGCGGATGAACTCGGCGGCGTAAACACGTCTGTGAACGATGGACGAGGCACAATTGTGACGGTCAGGCACGAGAGACGTACGCTTGATGCTAAAGTGGAAGTCATGGAGGGCTCGCTGCCCTGTCTGCTGCGATACGCTCACACCAAATGACTCAAGCACTCGCGCACGTAGCTGCTGCAGCGTTTGGCTACAGGCTGCGTCGACCCAGTCACAAACAGACGCCCTTTGTTGTGCCGAAAGAAGTGATGAGCGACCCGGAGGTGACTGGCGAATGGCTGAGCCAGTGGCTCGATACGTGCGAATGATGCTGTACAGTATATTGCGGTTGATATTGAGTGCTGCTGCAACGTCCTTGGCAGCCCATTAGTCCACGATCACAAGCTGGACAGCACGCTGGCGGATCTCTTGCGAGTCGCGTGCGTAGTGATCCTGTGTGTTCTCTCACTTTTGTTGCTGCATCACGAGGCGCTGTGGTTTTCTGTTGAGTGCTCTGCGTGTGTTGGCGCAAGTTTGCTAGTGAACGTCCAAGTGCTGGTGCGAGCTGCTCTCTGCTTGCCGCATGTTGTGAATTCTATTGGAAACTGCTGTATTATATAGTCGTTGGACAATTGAACTACAAGATAGAGGCCGCAACTCACCTTCGTTACAATATCGAAGCCGACGGGGCATACACACGCGCACACATTAATGCATGGCGCTGACGCGTTGCTGTAGAGTTCGGTGCTGACATTTCTAGCGGTTTCTTGAAGTGATGGCGGTTGCGCTGACTTGTTTGAGTGATCTTGCGTGCAGTAGAGCGCCTTCCTGCGCGGCGGCAGTCAATCATGAACAACAAATGAGAGTATACTGTCGTTGTAAATGCAGGAAATCTCTTGCAGCCGCGCTCGCTAGCAGCAGTAGGACGATCAAGGCATAGCGGCACGTGAACGTGCACCATGAGTGGCCTTAAGTAGAACAGGCACGTGCTGTGTACACACCCACCCAGCAGCACAGCACACTCCTCACGTGTGATTACGTATTTGATATAGTGTTCAAAACACAGTCGAATTTCTACATTCATACGCAGATAATAATTCGAACGTATTGTTGCATGTTGAAGTATACTAAATACAAGTGTTGGCTTTGACACACTGCCAATCGATGCACATTCTGCATCGTTCGGCTCACTTCGTACATCGACACAAGCGCAACAACACCAAGCGCAACGACACTTCTGTAGCTGACGCAGCACACACAAGACAAGAGAGCACGATGTTCACTGGCATCATTGAAGAGATCGGTACGGTCGTGGCGATGGAGGAGCGTGACGACCTCTTGCTATGGAACGGCGAGCGCGGGCAAGGCTGGGAGCTGACGGTGCAAGCGCCGCTCGCCGCCGACGGCGCGTACCTCGGCTGCAGCATTGCGATCAACGGCACGTGCTTGACTGCGACTGCGATCACAAACGACCGCGTTGCATTCGGCGTTGCGCCAGAGACGTACGTCCATTGTGTATCGAAGCTGCAACTGGCGATGGATCGATACACCGATCGACTGACTGCTCATTGCCGCTCTGTACAGCCTGCGTCGCACGAACCTCGGACAGCTCAAAAGCGGCGACAAAGTGAACGTCGAGCGCAGCATGGGCGTTGACGCGCGCAACAGCGGACACTTTGTGCAGGGCCACGTCGACGGCACGGGCACGATCCTGTCGTTCACGCGCGAGCACGACTCGCTCTGGGTCAAGATCCGCACGCCAGCGGCGATCCTCAAGGACATTGTGCCAAAGGGGTACATCGCAATCGATGGCACGAGCCTCACGGTGTGCGAAGTGAACACCGCGGAGAGCTGGTTCAACATCATGCTCATCGCCCACACGCAGAACCACATCATCTTACCGCTCAAGCGCGTCGGCGACGCCGTGAACCTCGAAGCCGACGTGCTCGGCAAGTACGCGTCGCGCTCGATGGCTGGCGTGCTCGCGCGCGTCGATGCGCTCGAGCGCCAAGTCGTTGTATCGCAGCGCATCGCGGCTGCGGCGCTCGCGACGGTCGTGCTCGCAGTCACAGCGACGCTCGCGAGTCGCAGCAGCAAGCAGTGAGTGAGAGACGAGCGAGACCGATGCGATCGAGGACTCAGTCGAGCGCGGTGTCGTGCATTAGAATAGGGAGGAAACGTCTCAAATGGTCTTTACTGCTAGTAGTAGTGGCTCGCTCAGTGGCTCTTTGTCTGTCTGTCTCTGTTGTGGACTGTGTGGGTGAGTGGATGGGAGAGCAGGATGGGACTCGTGGCTCTAGGACTCGGTCTTGGGCTGGAAGACGCCACCGGAGAGCAGCAAGTTGCGCGCAGTGTAGTGCACGCGGTACATCGGCGTCTGCTTCGACCGGAGCGTCTTGAGCAAGAACCGCGACGTCGGGAGCTCGTGCATCGCCTGTGGTCGCACAATGTGCACGGGCTTGACGCCACTGCGCGCCGTCGCTGCTCCAGGTGTTGCGACTGGGATCCGCGCAATGCCAGCAGTGTTGGCGACTGTCGCGTGGCTGGTACTGCTGCTACTACTCCCTGGGACGACTGCTTTCTCGACGAGCGCTTGCATGTCCCAGAGCCGCACGGTCGAGTCCATGCCGCTGCTTGCGAGCACGGCGCTCTCTTGACTGAACGCGAGCGACGTGACCATCGCCGTGTGGCCCACGAGCGTCTCCAAGCGCTTGCCGGCTTGGAGGTCCCAAATGTTGATGTACTGGTCATCACCGGAGCTCGCGAGGTACCGACCGTTGCGCGAGAACGCCAGGCACGAGACGCCGTGGAAGTGACCGGTGAAGATGCGCACGCACTTGCCAGTCTGGACGTCCCAGAGCCGCACGGTCTTGTCGCTCGAACCCGTGGCGAGGTAGTTGTGGTTTGGGTGGAACTGCACGCAGTCGACATCCGAGAGGTGGCCGGCAAAGACCCGCAGTGGCGTCACGTGGTCCGTGCTCCAGAGCCGCGCAGTGCGGTCCATCGAACAGGACGCAAAGTAGTAGCCGTACGGACCGAACTGGACGTCCCAGACCGGAAAGCTCGCGTGCGACCGGTACGTCACGAGGTTGCTCTTTGACGCCAAGCTCCAGAGCCGCACCGTTGCGTCTGCCGAGCCCGTGAGTGCAAAGCGATTGTCCGGCGAGAAGCTCGCGCCGTACACTGCGCTCGAGTGGCCGCGCAAGATCGCCGTTTTCTCGTCTTCGTCCGTCTCATCGACGCTGCTGCCGTGGTAGACTGAGCCTTTGGCCGTCCCCAGCGGCTGGTCGTCGTTGCGCCAGACGCGGACAGATGCATCTGCACACGCGGCGCCGACCATCGTCGCGTCGTCGCTAAAGCACATGCTGTTGATGTGCACGGACGGGTTCAAAAACGTGAAGCAGAGCGCGGATGGAAGCCTCGCTTTGCTCACGCTCGCGCGCGCACGGAGGTCTTCGAGCTCGTGGATCTTCATCTCTGCTGGCTGCCGCAGCACGAGCTTCTCCATGATCTCGGCGTTGAATGGCGACCGGCGATCCGGCACAGGTCCCATGGCTTCGAGCTCGCTGACCTTGAGATCGGCAGTGTCAGGTGAGAGCTTAACGCGCTTGAGCTTGCGCTGCGCGTCGGCGCTGCTGCTGCTACTCTTGTCGCTGGCTTTGCCACTAGTGGCGCTCTTGTCGCCAGCTTTTGCACCAGACGCCGCACCACTGGCGCCAGTCGCGGCATCGCCAGATCCAGACGCACCCGAGCCTTTCTTCTCGCTATCGCCGCCGTTTGCTCCACTTGCGTCGCCACCTGCACCAGCGCCACTCGGACCGCTCGGTCCTGCGCCATTCACGCCACCACTGCCACTGGCACCGCCAGTCGTTGTACCGCTTGCGTCGTCATCTTTCGAGCCAGCGCCTGCACCGCTGCTGGCATCTGCGTCTGCGTCGATGTGGAGCCGTCGCGGCTTGAGCAAGCCCCAGTGCACTTTGATCGCGTGGAGGTCTTCGAGCGTCTTGCCGTCGCCGCCGCCGGCAGCGCGCACCATGTACTCGACGTTGTACGCACCGCTCGTGAGCGGAATGCCGATCTCGCTCTCATTGGGCTTGTCGGACGACGCAACAACCTGCGCGACTTGGTCCGATGTCTTGTACCCACTCGCGCGCTCGTTCGGATCGAGGTTGTTCACAATGTCAGAGGTCGCCGCATTTGTGCCATTTGTTCCTGTCTCGAGTGTTCCAATTGCAGCAGCTGGTGGTACAAATGTTTCATCGAGCGCTTCGAGCTGCATGCCAGGCTGGTTCGCTGTCACAATCAAGTTCACGCGCTCGTTGAGGATCGCGAGGAGGAGGAAGAGCTGCGCTTGGCTCAGGAACGCGTTCAGGAGCTCGAACGAGAGGAGACTGAGCTGGATGTTGAACTTGCTATGCAGCACTTGCTGCGCGTACTCGCTCGCGCGCACGTGCGCTGGCGAAAAGATCATGCTCAAGTGCCGGATCTCACTCAAGTGCAGACGCATGTGGTCGCGCGCGTGGCGCTGGAGGAACGCCGTGGCATGGGACGCGTAGCCTTTTGCGACGAGCTCGAGGAAGCAGTGGACAAACATCGGGTACGCCACGGCGTGGAGCTCGTACTTGTACAGATCCAGCGCGTTGCAGATCCACTCCATGAGCTGCGAGTACGCAGCTTCGTACGTGCGTGGGTCGCCATTCGTCATGCCGTAGAACAGCTATGGCGTTGTTGTAGACGACAATATCGTGAGTGAGTGAGTCACTGGCAATAGCGTACGAGAGCTGTTAAAAGCGACCTCCCAGCTTAATGAGGACGTACAATGTGGTTCGCAGCGCACGACTCGGTGTTGAGACCGAGCGTCTGCGCGTACTGCTCGATCGTGACAGGCGCGTCGACTGCACCACTGCTGCTGCTGTTGTTGAAGAATACGTCGCTGTCGTCGCCAAGGAACCGCCGGCGCTCGTCGCTGCTCGCGCGCGGTCGCCCAGTGCTCTCGACGCTCACGGGACTCCCTGTGCTGCTACTCTCGACGCCTTTGACGCCGCTCCGACCTGCGAGCTCTTGCTTCATGTGTGCTGCGACAGCAGCCGACGGACTCGGACTCGCGCCGTCTGCTTCGCTGCTGCTCCGATGTGCAGGCGCCACGTGGTACCCGCGCTTGCGCAAGTACTGCGCCATGAGCTCGTCCATGACGTTTTCGATTCCGGTTGGTGCATCACTCGTGCTGTCTCGCAGTGCAAGAGCAGTCGCCGCAGATGTAGGCGTCGTGACGCCAGCAGCAACACTGCGCGGCGTGCCGTTTGCCTCGCTCCACGTCCGCGCTGCTTTCGGCGACGCCTTGCCGCGCGGCGTCGACATTGCTTTTGGTGTGGACGTTGCTGCAGTTGTACGTGGCGACGCGGTTGCTCCTGCTGCTGACAGAGACGCTGCTGTAGTCGCAGGCGAGGTCGCTGCCGCCGCCAGGGGGAGCTGCTGCTGCGGCTGCTGTGGCATGTTCATGGCTCGAAACACAGTGACAACGAGCGAGAGCGAGCGGAACGCCCCACTGCACTTGCATTTCGTATGGTCGCAGGCATTTCGATAGTGCGAAATGCAAGGGAGTTAGTCGATCTGTCCCTCGTTTTTATCGCACAATTTCGAGCTGTTTGACATTTTGGTCATTATCGCTTGCGATGCAAACAAGCATACTGTAAACAAGTACAGAGTACCATACATACAAACTGCAGGTCAATCGGCTTCAACAGCAGCCAAAAGCTCACGTCAACGTCGCCACAGACACGCATGAATGACTTGCATCGCCACACGCACTTCCCGATCTTCCCGCTGCGCTGCACGAGTCGCTCCCTCCCTCCTCGTTCTCTAGCACAGACATCGACGATCAAGCAAGCAAGCATGGCGAGCAAGGACGTCGCGACTGCGCCACTCGTGCCGACCGACTCGGCTCAGCAGCTCTTCGCGAAGGCGACGCCAAACCTCCTCATGGTCGCGTTCCCGCTGCGGTGGCTCTGGCGCTGGTTCGCGCGCCGCACGGGCTGGTTCTACCGCAAGAGCGCCACGGACGTGTTCGCGGGCAAGGACGCGATCGCGCAGCTGCTCACAGACGGCATCGTGTACGGCGAAGGGCCGCGGTTCCGCTTGCGCGAGCACGCACTCTACTTCTCCGACATGTACGCGCACCGCGTGTTCAAGTACGACCTCGCAACGAAGCGCACCGAGGTCGTGTGCGAGGTCGGGGACCATCCATCCGGACTTGGGTGGCTCCCAGATGGCCGCTTGCTCATCTCAGCTGGCGCGCCGAAGCGCCAAGTGCTCGTGTTTGACGCCGCGACAAAAGCCGTCGATGTCTACGCAGACGTCACGAGCATCACGAACGTGCAGCTGAACGACATGGTCGTCGACACAAACGGCCAAGTGTACGTCGGGAACTTTGGCTTTGACCACACGAACCCAATGGCGTGTGCGAGCACGACGCTCGTGCGCATTGATACTGAGCGCAACGCAACTGTCGAAGCCACGAAGCTCCTGTTTCCGAACGGCTGCGTGATCACACCGGATGGCAAGACGCTGATCGTAGCCGAGACGTTCGCCGGCGCGCTCACGGCGTTCGACATTGCGAAAGACGGCTCGCTCTCGCGCCGCCGCGTGTGGGCGCACGTCGGTGTCCCGCCCGACGGCATCTGCCTCGACGCCGAGGGCTGCGTCTGGGTCGCCGTCCCGCACATTGGGATCTACAACACTGCCGGCGGCGTCGTGCGCGTGCGTGAAGGCGGCGAAGTCGTCGACATGGTCGGCTTTGGCCAGAACGGCGTGTGCGGGTGTGTGTTTGCGTGCCAACTCGGCACGGACACGTCCGGGACGCACCACTTGTTCTTCCTTGAAGCCACGACGGCGGACGAGAAAGCGGTGATGAAGCTCCCAACGGCGCAGCAGCAGCGCAACGGCGTGCTCAAGAGCATCCCTGTGCGCGTCGGTCCCGCGCGCTCGAGTGCGAACGCCGACTACTGCGGTGGCTACTGCTGAGCGCAGTGGTGGCCATCGTGTCTTGTGCACTGGTGTAGCTGGTTCTCTACCTCATGACTAGCCCACCGACCTGAGTGTGTGGATTGATCGATGCGTGTGTGGATGGATGTAAGCAAACAAGCGAGCAAACATGACGTCTTGTTGGTTCTGTTGCTGTTGTCTGTGTGCGTTGCTCTGGTGTTGTCGCTGACTGGTAGCAATGTGCGTGACCGCCACGCCAGTGTGGACGTCAAGTGTGTCAGGTGACCGGCTCCAGCGACAGTGGGACCGCTGTCACGAGAGCCATCACGACGCGAGCACACAAACGACGGACTGCTCATGTGCAATGGCAGCACCATGGGCAACAACAAGACAATGCGCACCGGCGCTGCCGAGGAACAGCGCGTGTGTGCGGATGCAGGTGAGAGCGTCGATGTGTGTGCATGCCATGCAATTGCAGGTGCTGCTGCTGCTAGTTGTGCTGCTGTGTTGCATCTGCAGACGAACACGCACATAGCAGATGCGAGGTGTCCACGTGGCGTACGTGCGCAGACGCGATCTCGACAATCTAGTCGGCTCGCAGCAGCCAATGGCGAAAGCAGTGCGCACCGAGTCACGCAGACGGCCTGCGGGTGCTTCAAGATGCGATCGAGCGCTCTCGCTCTCAAGCAGATGACGTCTCGAGTCGTTCAAAGACTCGCATCGCAGCGCTGCGCTTTTCAAGCAGCGAACACCTCGCATGCCTTGCATGTCATGATCTCACGACACCTTCGTTCTCCTTCTCGCATTGACATCGCCATCATCGCCATCATTCAGTCATCAGTAGCATGTTGCGATCAAGACGTCGTCACAGGTGTCTCGCGTCCCGATTTGCGCAAATAGCGCAGCTCGTCCAATCAGCGTCGCTGTTTCGTTATACATTATACAGTTGCGGCTATACACCATACACAAACTCAATACCATTAACCGGTCATCGATTTGAACAAGACTTGTTGGGAGAGAGGCAGCAGACTCAAACTCAACCAAACCGCTCGCTCACTCGCACTCGCCGACGACGACGACCACCGCCGCCGCCGACAAGCAAGCAAGAAGCTCTCTGTGTGTGCGCACTACTGCTGCAGTGTAGCTCGTCTCTCTACGTGCCTCTCAAAGCACCAGCATCAGCAGCAACAACAGTAACAGTAACGACAGCAAGCATGGCGTCGTACCCCGTGTCAGCAGCAGCGTCTGCTGCAGCGAGCATGTCGTCGCACGCTGCAAGCACTGGCGTGAGCACACGACAGCAGCAGCAACAACAACAGCAACAACAACAACAACAACAGCAACAGAACATGCTCATTCAACAGCAGCAGCAGTTCTTCATCCAGCAAGCACAGGCACAGCTCCAGCACCAAGCACAGCAGCTTCAGCAGCAGCAGCGCGCGAATAACGCATGTAGTGGGCTCCAGACTGTGCCTAACGCGCTTGAAGGCGGCAGTGGCGACAAACTCTACGGCATGAGCGCGCTTTGGCCTGGCTGTCGCGAGTTCCTGCGCACAGTCGCGCTCGGGAGTGAGTGCCGCAGTCTGTTCAATCTCGAGCCAAACACGATCTTCCTCAACCACAACGCCTACGGCACGGCCGTGAAGCCCGTGCTCCAGGCGCAAGCCCACTTTGTGAACCAGATGGAGAGCAACCCGGACCGGTTCGTCCGCCGCGAAGCGCCAGTGATGCTGCGGCAAGCGGCGACGAAGCTCGCTGCATTCCTCCACGCTGAGCCCGAGGACGTCGTGTTTGTCACAAACGCAACGACTGGCATGAACGCCGTGCTCCAGTCGCTCGACCTCCAAGAAGGCGACGAAGTCCTGTGTCTCAACCACACGTGTACGTGCTATCGGTCACTGGCAGTAGTAGCAATGGTGGAGCGGCGATGAGCTATTGACTAACGCTGCTGTTACGTGTTGGTACGTGGCTGTTATGTGGTTGGTACTGCAGACCCTGCGGTGCTCAACACACTGCGCCATTTGTGCTACTGCACGCAAGAGTTCGTGGGTCTCAAAGTTGTCGACATTGCGCTTCCGCTCGAGAGCTACGACCAGCTCGTGGACCAAATGGCGGCAGCGATCACATCGAGCACGCGCCTTGCAGTGCTCGACCACATTGCAAGCACCACGGGCTTTGTCTTGCCGCTCGACAAGCTCATTCCGCTCTTCCACGCACGCGGCATCCCAGTGCTCGTTGACGGTGCGAGCGCGCCTGGTCAGCTCCCGCTCGACTTGAACGCACTCGGTGCGGACTTTTACGTCGGCACGGCGTACAAGTGGCTCTTTGGGTCCAAGTCCTGTTCGTTCCTGCACGTGACAAAGACGTACCAGAGCACAGTGCGTCCAGTCGTGACGTCACTTGGGTACGGCCAGAGCTTTGTCGACGAGTTCTCGATCCAGGGCACGCGCGACGAGTCAAACTTCCTCACGATCGTCACGGCGCTCGATTTTTACGAAAGCGTCGGGTTTGACCGCGTCCGCGCGCACAACAAGGCGCTCATGGACTGGGCCGCGCCGTTCCTCGCGACGCTCTGGCGCACGACAGTCTTGCTCCCGCCGTGGCAGCGCGCGCCGTTTGTGAGCAACGTGCGCATCCCCGTGGCGTGGCCACGCACGGCTGACGGCGCGCCGTACTCGCACGACGACGCACTCCCGCTCTGTGACGCGATCATGGACATCCTCGCGGACCAGTTCCGCATCGTCGTGCGCGTCGTGCCGTTCCAGAACGACTTTTACGTCCGCATCAGCGCGCAGATGTACAACGAGCGGCGGGACTTTGAGCAACTCGGCGCTGCGATCCTCGAGCTCACAAAGAGCCCGTCGCTCGTCGAGTACCTCGCGCAGCTGAGCTTGTAAGACGGCGGTGGTGGTGGTGGTGGTGGACACAAGTCCATCTGTCCCTACGACACCGAGAGCAGCACCAGGAGCAGCCGCACGCGCGGGAAGGTAATGGCAGCACCAGCCCTGCATGCGCATCAACATGAACAAGTCTGTGTGGAAGCCTCTCTATGTGTTACAAATGAGTGCCTGCATGTGTTACAAATACCTATGAGGTCCTTACGCAACGACGGCCATGCGCTCAAGCACTGCGGCGATGGCAGGAAAGTCGCCAAAGCGCGCGCGGATGCGGCGCATGTCGACTTTCTCGGGGTAGTGCACGTAGAGCCACTCGAGGATCTCGACGTCGCGGTGCGTCGCCGCAAACTCGGCCGCTTGCTCCGTGCAGCCTTCGCGCCGGTGCTTGTGCAGGAACAGCAAGACGTCAAAGTTGCCGTAGAACGCCGCGTTGTCCATCGCGTCGGTCGTGCAGCCCTCGGTCCGATGTGTGTGGAGCCACTCGACGACTTCGAGCGAGCTCGCGCTGTTGAGTGCGCTCGTCGTGCAGCCTTCGGTGCGGTTCGTGTGGAACCACTGGACGACTGCCAAGTGACCGCTATCTGCTGCGCCATCCATTGCGTCGGTCGTGCAGCCTTCAGTCCGATGGGCGTGGAGCCACTCGACGACATCGAGGAACCCGCCGCGCGCAGCATTGTCCATCGCCGCCTCGGTGCATCCTTCAGTCCGGTGTTCATGGAGCCACTGGAGCGTCGTCAAGTGGCCGCCACTTGCTGCGAGGTCCATCGCTTCAGTCGTACATCCCTCGGTCCGGTGCGTATGGAGCCACTGAACGATCTCCAAGTGCCCTTTGCCGGCGGCGTCGTCCATTGCATTCACACTGCAGCCTTCGGTTCGATGCGCGTGGAGCCACTGAATGATCGCCAAGTGGCCATTCGCAGCGGCGAGGTCCATTGCGTCGGTCGTGCAACCTTCGTTTGTGTGGTCGTGGAGCCACTGGAGGACATCCAAGTGACCATTTGCAGCGGCGTTGTCCATCGCGGCGGTCGTGCAGCCTTCGTCCAAGTGCTCATGGAACCACTGGACCGTGTGCAAGTGGCCACCACTCACGGCGCGGTTCATCGCACTCGTCGTCGCTGTCGTGATCGCGAGTTCGTGGAGCCACTGGATGCACGCGAGGTTGCCACTGTACGCGGCGTAGTCCATGCCATCCGGGACATCGAGACGGTAGCCGCGCGCATAGAGGAACTGTGCGACGTCGAGGTGGCCGCAGTGGATCGCGTACCGGAACGCCTGGTTCGACTGCTGGTCTCTGTAGTGCGTGTCGAGCCACTCGACGACTGCGAAGTCACCACGGAGCGCCGCGTTGTCCATCGCAGCGTCCGTGCAGCCGACGTTCTGCGGCTGCGCGTGGAGCCACTCAAGGACGTGCAAGTGACCGTTTGCTGCAGCGACGTCCATGAAGCTCGTGGTCCAGACTACGTGCGCGTGGTGCGTCGCGAGCCACGCGAGGATCGCAATGCTGCCGTTCGCCGCAGCGCGCTCCATGCCTTTTGCAGCAAAGCCAGTCGGACAGTACGCGTGGAGCCACTGGACCATTGCGAGGTTCTCGTGGTCCGCAGCGAACACGAGCCCTTTGCTGAACAGCGACGCGCGGTAGAGCGGGTCGAGTGTCGGCGACTCGAATGCACGCAAGCGGTCGAGCAGTGACAAGTGGTTGCGCTCACATGCGCGCGGGAGCGACCAGTACTGCGGCAAGCCGTAGTCGAGAAAATCGCTCACGCGCTCGACAACGTGCGGCAGCGCTTCGACTGGCTGCTGCACGCCACGGCACACGACGACAGCAGACATGAGCACGGGCAGTCCAACTTGATTGAGCTGAAGTGGCTCGCGTGACAGCGGTGCTGCTGTCGCTTCGTGAGTATGTGGCGACGGTGGCGAGATGGCTGTGACCTGTTCATTCACCGCTGGTGGCTGAGGCGATGGCGGTCGGTCTGCTGGCTGTGTCGATTGTGCTGGTGACTGAGCTGCGTCCGATCGTGCAGGCGTCGCTAGCATCTTGACGACGCTACTACTGCTCGTGGTGGAGCTGCTTGTGGTGGCTTTCTGTGCACTGCGCCGCCGTTGGAGTCGCGACGAGGCGGAGCCCATAGTCGTTGTTCGACCACTTCTTACCGACTCGGTCAGTTTGTATGAGAGGGAATGTCAATGAGGAGATACAATGAACGCAATAGATATACGTCCATAGTCACTTGAAGAGCATTGGCAAAAACGACAGAAAAGACCAACGATGGCAGCGATGGCGACAAGTGCGCTGCTCGTCGCGGAGCAAGTGCTCGTCGTTGCGTCTGCGAGCGTCTCGTTCGCTGGCTGCGCGTTCATCTTCTTCACGTGGAAGAGCTTCAGCGCGCCAAACTACATCAGCCGCCGCATTGTCGCGTCACTCGGACTCGCTGGACTCGTCACGGCGTTCGGCTTTGCCATGTACGTCGTCTGCCATGGCTGCTATCATCACACTAGCGAGTATGCGCTGTGCATATACAAGCGATAGATCGCAGCAGTGCACGGACTGACACACTGTCATACACACATAATAGGTCGATCGTCGTCGACGGCCAGCACTACGAGAACGTCGCGAGCCTGTGCTACCTCCAGGCGTTCACGCTCCAGTACTTTTACCTCGCGTCATACCTCTGGACCGCGTGCTTTGCCTTTCATCTCTACCAGATCATCGTCAAGCGGTACGTCTCTCCTACACATGCACATCCACGCTGTCGCTTGGTCCTCACGCAGTGTCTTACGATCCACACGACAGGAACGAGTACCCGGAGCAGTTCCTCTGGGTGTACCGCGCTATTGGCTGGGGCATTCCCGGTCTCATACTGCTCTACCTCATCTTGCGCCAATTGACTGGGCACTTGGGCGTCGGACCTGCAGACCGGCGCTGGTGCTGGATCGCAGTCCACACGTCTACGTCCTCACGCCCTAGTGATGGCGCCGGCAGCAGCACGTGGCAACGCGATGGCGCAGTCCAGCAGTTCCTGCTCTTCTACGCGCCGATTGGCGCTGTCTTTGTCTTCAATGCGAGCGTGTACTACCGCATCGTGCGATTCCTCGCACACGACCCAATGGCCGCGCGCTTCCAGCAAAAGGTCGCGCTGTACCTCGGGATCTTCTTTGTGTGCTCCATCTGGGGCGTGCTCAACCGCGTTGTGCAGTTTGCGAGTCCAGCGCATGCGCCGAACAAAGTCCTGAGCGTCCTCGAGTGCGTCTGCGACCCGCTCCAGCCACTGCTGAATGCATTGGCGTACGGCACGACGCGCCAGAGCCTCGATGCGTACAGAGAGCGCTTCTGCTCGGCGTGGTTCTACGCGTCGCTGCCGTCGGACGATGATGATGAAGAGTCGGGTGTCGATACTCGGAGCTTGCTCGACGACCAGGACGACGACGAGCGCCACCAGCGGACCAGTACGACAGTCACTGGAGACTTTGATCGGTTCCCACATGTCGTGTATGCAGACAGTCCCAGGTGAGAGAGCGAGAGAGAGAGAGAGAGAAGAGCTAGGACCGACAGATAGAGACCAACAGACCGACCGACAGAGCCCATGGAATAGAGACAGACAGACCCACACACAAGTACGAAGAGGCGATGTTCATAGAGTCACGACGTCTGGATGACGAGAGGCACTGCGAGAGCTCCGAGTGCGTGACTCGCCAGACATCAAACACGCACACACACGAGACGGACCGCTGGAAGCACGGGCTCCGAGTGGCTGGAGCACGCGAGGAGGCCACGTCGCTTAGAAGAGCGACGGCGACGGCTTCGTCTCACCGACTGACGCGCGGCGACTGTCGTTCGCATCGGCCTTGAGCTTCAAGTAGAAGTCCTAGAGAGCGACGCACACACACAGAGCCAATCACATCGTGAGCTACTGCAGCTCACCATCGTACACGACAAGCACAAGCAGGACGTACCCAGAGGTGCTTCCGCTTGTCCTGGTCCTGCAGCAGCTTGATGATGTCGGGGATGAGGTGGATCATCTGGTCCGCACTGAACGCGTGCGCCAAGTACGCGGCAAAGTCGTCGTCCGAGCTCCGGTTCTGGCCGTACTCTTTGCAGCGCGTCTTGAACTCCTCGACGCCCGCAGCGCCAGCGATCGTGTCGATCGTCGCGAGCACGCGGTCGTACACGATCTGGATGTCTGGACCAACCGCTGGCGTCGGCATGCGGTCGAGGAACGGCGCGAGGAACTTGCCTTTGAGGAAGTTCGTGCTCCCAGACGGCGGGATGCTCATCACGCGGTTGATCGCGTCGTAGAGCTGCGACGCCGCCGCGGGCTGCTCGACCGCGCCCGTCAAGATCTCGGTCGGCGTGATGTCGCGGCCGTAGAACTTCTTGTTGATGTCGTTGCGCGCGGCGATGGCCGAACCCTGGAGCCCGACGCCGCCAAAGAGCCCTTTGCTGTGGCTGTACGTGTAGTTTGGCGCAACGCCCGAGGCGCTAAAGTTTGCGTTCGCACCCGCGGCACGGCCGTACGGTCCAGCGGCAAACTCCATGTTTGCGCCGGCCGAGAGCTGACCCTTTTGCATGAAGCTCTTGACCGCCATGTCCGAGTTCAAGATGATCATGAACTCGATCATCTGCCCACCGAGCTCGGCGCCAAAGCCCATGCCAAACGTCCCGATCGCGCTCGGCGCAGACCAGCGGCCGTCTGGGAGCTTCGCGATCACCACGCCAGTGCCGACTTTGCCGGTCCAGATGAACCCGGCTTTGAGCACTGTGAGGAACGCAATGCCCTTGGCTTGGTGGAGCAAGTCAATCGGAATGCGCTTGTCGTGCTCGAGGTTCGGCGCAAAGAGGTGCTCGAGCGTGAGCCCCGCAGCGCGCACCGCGCCCTCCATCGTCGTGATCGCGTCCGTCATTGCTCTCTTGCTGCTTGTGCTGTGACTTGATGCGCGTGATGTGAAGTGTGCGCTTTTGCTGCTGTTCTTGTTCCCCCTCTTTCGCGGCATACAAACCGCAAGAGACGACTCGACAACTGCATTTCGCGCTTCTCACTCGAGCGCGAACAGTGGAAACACGACTGAGGTGTCATGCATCGCGTTCTTGCAACCTGCATGGTTGGATCATTTCGACATCAGTATACAACATCAAGTCTAAATGTACATACTCAACATTTGAGTTTGAGCTTTTGCATTCGTGACATTTGGACAATTGGTTCGTCTACATCGCATATTGCCAGCTTCATGACATCCTAGGTTCCTTGCTTGCTTGCTTGTCGGACACCACTGCAATGCATCTGCTATACATCGTCGCGCACTACTACTACTCAGTACGTGGCGTCGCTCGCTTCGCCTTGGACGATCTTCACGCCTGCGCTCGTGCCAAGACGCGTCGCGCCGAGTGCGATCATCTTCTGCGCATCAGCCGCGGAGCGAATGCCGCCGCTCGCTTTGACAAACTTGCCGGCTGGCAACGCAATTGCTGCCATGAGCGCAACGTCTTCTTCGCTTGCACCGCGCGTGGAAAAGCCAGTCGACGTCTTGATAAAGTCCGCACCCGCAGCAACTGCGAGCTCGCTGGCTTTCTGGATCTGCTCAGTTGTCAAGAGCGCAGTCTCGAGAATGACTTTGCTCACGGCCTTGCGTGCTTTGCACTCGGCGACGACTGCGCAAATGTCGCGCAAGACGTAGTCGTACTCGCCAGCAACGAGGCGTCCGACGTTGATGACCATGTCGATCTCCTCCGCGCCAGCGTTGAGGCACTCGCGCGCTTCAAACGCTTTCACGGCCGACGTCGTTGCGCCAAGTGGGAAGCCCACGACGCAGCACACTTTCACGTGCGTTGATGACGACGTGTTTGCAGCAGCGAGCTCATCGAGCACGTCGCGGGCAAACGATGCGTACGACGCGTTCACGCACACCGAGCAGAACGCATGCTCGGCGGCTTCTTCGCACAGTGCGCGCACTTGGCTCGGCTGTGCGTCTGCCTGCATCCATTGCACCAGTTGCAAGTGTGTGAGCACTTGTGTGAGCAACAATAACATTGTTGCGCAGTGCAAGTTCTTGCATTCGGGACGCATGGGCACATACCTTGAGCAATGTGTGGTCAATGTACTGGTTCATCGTAGTTGTCGTGGTTGTCGTGGCTGTTACTGTGCGCTGGCGCTTGTGAGGTCTCTCGTGCAGATTCCGCAATGGCGCGAGCAGCAGTGGTGGTAGCGACGGCTGCTGCTGCTCGTGACGCTCGTGCACGTGCACGTCGGTGCTTGTCGCTGCTGCCGCAGATGTCGCCGTCCTTGCACTTGCGCTGGTGCTGTGAATGCGAATTGCTGGCGCACTTGGATTGCAAACCGCTCGTACCGGACTTGTATTTATTGCGGCAGGTGTCGATACTGTCCTCTCGATCGCAGTACTCGCGACTGCTGCTGACTCTGGCACTGGCACCAACACGGCTGCCGGCACGGTTGCCACGGCGACACCATCGCTCGCATCGGACAACCGCTTGCGTCCGCCGCCTTTGAGTCGCTTCTTGCTTGCGTCGGACGCCAAGATCTCCTCGCGCTGGCGCCACCAGCGCCGAAACACGCCGGGGTCGAGATGCCGCCCGAGTGCGCGAAAGTGCGGTGCTGCTCGAGATGCCACGCCGCCGCCTTCATTTGCAATCCACGCGATTACTTGCTGCTTTGTATGGATGTCGATCGCTTGGCGCTTGGCGCTCGACGAGCCAGGACAGCCGTTCTCGTCTGCTGCTGTTCCTGCAGCTGCCACTGCTGCTAGGCTTGGCGACGCTGCGTGCATATCACGATCGGAACGCCGCTGTCTGCGTGTGCCATCACACTCGCTTTCTTCACTTTCAGCTTGGCTGTTGGGCTCGATGCCGCCGTGCTCGCTGTGTGTATGAGCTTGCTCACGCTCAGTGTACACATGCGCGTGGGAGTGAGTAGCCCCTGGCGACGAGATCAATGGGATTGACGCCTCTGATGGCGCTTGCACGGACTCTTGTGCACTGAGTTGCGAGCTTCGACGACCAAGACCGTGACGCTTCTTGAAGCGCTGGATCCAGGATGCTGACACGGACGCAGTGAGCTTTGCTTGTGTCCAAAGCACGTCGTCTGTGAGCGCATTCTTGTCTGGCGCAGCGTTCATAAACGCGAGCAGCGCAGCGTCGACTTCTGGGTGAAGCGGCTGGCGTTTCTTGGATTTGCTCTCGTCAACGTGCGTCTCAATCGGCTCGCGCACGATGTTCCCGAGCGTCGAACGACCGATGGTCTTGCCAAACTGTGCATGGATCCAGTCGAGCAGCTCGCTCTGCGGTACGTCGCGCTGCGCTGCGTAGTACCGCCGCACTTTGTTCTTCTCTGCGATCGTCAAGTGCGTGCGGCCGACCATATGTATGTGCAGTTGCTTGTGTGCGTGTGCGCTTGCTGTGGTGTCTCGACTCGAAGCGAGAGCGAGAGCTTGTTCAAGCACGTGTGTGTGCTCGTGTGCTTGCTTGTGCGGTTCTCTATACTGGCAGCTGATAGGTTTGATGTGCGAATACTACACAGTAAATTGCATGCAGGATTCGAACAAAGCGGACGTGTAATCTTGCATCGCAGGACTTGTATAGCAAAATGACAACTGTGTGTGGACCACTTGTTCAAACGTGACATCCAAACCATGAAACTCACTTGGAGCTGGCAGCACATACACGCCGCATGGAGCTGGCGGCAGTAGCTCGCGGCACATGCACGACACTTCGAGCTGGCGCTCGTAGCTCATGCTGACTGCGCATTGCAAGGTACTTGCTTGGCCTACATCGCCTTTGCTGCCGCTTTGACTGCTGCTCCAACTGGACTCGCGCGCGCAAAGCGCAGCGTGTAGAGCGTCCAGAGCGACGACGACAGGATCAGTGCTGCGCCGCTCGCGTGGATCATCGCCATCGTCGTCGGTACGTGGTTCACGAGCATCGACGCGCCAAACACGACCTGGAGACACACACAAGCACAAACACACACACGTCTGTCAGCTCACGCGCAAGACCATCGTTGCACTCTCACAGTCGCGTGCAAGCGAGCAAGCAAGTGCATGTACCTGGCCGCCAACAGCTGCCATCGACACATTCAGCGCAGTCTTTGCTTCTTGCGGAAGGTTCGACCAGACGTTCGGCTTGCGCGCTTTCATGTACACTGCAGTGTACATCGCAAGACTTCCGACTGCGAGCAAGCGGTGATCGAGCTGCACGAGCGCGACATTGTCGTAGAAGTTGCGGTACCACGGCTGTCACGACAACATCGCCAGAGCGACACGAGCTCGTCAGTCACGACGCTCAAGACCCACACGACTGCTCAGCACGCGCGCTCAACGTACTGTCTTCTCAAAGAGTCCGTCAGGGATCCAGTGGTCGCCCATCTTTGGGAACGTGTTGTACGACTGACCGGCGTCAATCTCAGCGACGCCCGTGCCAGCGATCGCAGCGCCGAGGAAGAGTCCAGTCGCCGCTTGGAAGAGACGCCGCACTTCGCCAATGTCTTTCAGCGCAGCCGTTGTCGTGAGCTCACGGAGCTTGACTGCACGCGACGCTGGTGAGACCAAGTGGAAGCCCGTCCAGAGCAGCAACGACATGTTCGCAAGCGAGAACGCCACCTAGCGATGCGAGCACACATCACGCGAGAGTGAGTGAGCGTACAAGTGAGCGAGACTGAGATCGAGCAGCTCCGCATCGCCACTGCTTGCACCAGAGACGTACATGCATCGGAAGCCCAAATGTCGCGAGGTAGCCTGCGTGCTGGCTCCGGTCTGGGTCTTCGACGTTCTTGCGCACCATCTTGCGGCCAATGTACATCTGCGTCGCGCCGAGTGCGACGACTGCAGCCAATTTGCCGTGGATCGACGTCGGGAGCTTCTCTTTCGCGTACAAGTACACGAGCGGACCGACAAACGCGAGCGCAGTGCCTTGGCCGAGCAAGCGGTGCGCATACTCCCACTTGTACGTGCGCTTGAACTCGTCCAGCGTCTGTGTGAGGCATAGAGAGAGCTCGTCAGAACAGTACGAGTGCTGCTTGATGGTGGCAGCGTCCAGACATCACACACGCACACGTGTACGCACCATCTCTTTGCGCTGGTGGTGCGTGCAGAAGTCCTGGTACGTCTGGAACTCGCGGTGCCAGTCGCTCTCGGTCTTTGGCGACATCATCCCGTGCGGCTTCCAGTACAGCATCGACGCACCAGAGCGCGTAAGGCTCGCTGCAGCTCCGACTGTCAATGTCGTTGCGATCATGCCGGCGCAGCCAAAGAGCCACCACGGCAACGGGTCTTTCGCCACGGCTTCCTTCACGCGCGCAGTCATTGCAAAGCGCTGCAAGTGAACAGCAAGCATACGATGCGTCAGCGTGGATGAGAGCGACGACGCTGGCGCTCTGCAGCACTGCATGCCTCACCTTTTGCGTGCTCTGGAACGGCAGACTGCTTTTCATCGCACTGTATCCATTCGGGTTCAGCTTGCCGCCATCACGGAGTCCACGTCGCGCAAGTCCGCTTTGGAAGTGCGCATTGCGAGTTGAGACGATTGGCCGCCCGCGCTAGCAATCCAGAGCAAGCGAGTCGAGAGTTAGCCACGCAGAACAAGACGAGCTCGCGAGTGAGGTCTAGTCAAGAGAAGAGCTCCGAGGACGCACAAAGACAAGCTGTGAAGTCGGTGCGCGTAGCATCGTGCGAGTTCGATTCTGCCATTGCTCGACCACACTTGCTTGAGCAGTCTTGCTGACCAAGCCTCCTCTTCATCGCTCACACACAACAGCAGCAAAGACGTCCTTGAACAGTCCGAGTCCATGCTCCAACTGCCGTGTGCAGCGTCGATCTCAACTGTCGGAACCGCGATCGAAGCCGAACCGGTTCGAGCTCGTTGCAAACGTGATCACGATCGATTCGGTCAGTCACGAGCGTCAACAACGAGATGACCGACAGCGATGCTGATCGTCGCGTGAGAGGTGGTCAGTCGGTCACGTCTGTGTGCTTGGACGCGAGTGCATGACAGCGGGAACCACGCGCGTGCCTCCACGCCACCGAGACGCCTGGATATGAAGACGACTCGACGAAGCGCGTGCCACGCGCCACTGCTTCCAGTCTAGCAGCAGCTCGACCAATGTCGAGCACATCAAACAACGATGAGCGCTCATTTGCAAACTTGACGAGCCCAAGACGGACAAAGAGCTGCTCGCATGAACGTCCGCGCTGTCACGATCTTTGTTGCGACTGCTCTTGCAGCTCTCGCTAGTCTTGGCGACAACAGCCATGGAGTACAAGCGCTTACGTCAAGCCAGTCGCCGCGCGTACACCCTGGTGTGCACCGAGCACTCCGTCAGCATGGCACAGTGAACCTCATGCTCACGATGCGAGGCTCGAACCGCCGAGCGCTCGAGAGTGTGCGCGACACTGCCAGTGACACCGCTGACTCGACTCGGTCGCTCATAGATCGCAGCACCAAGATCGAGCGCCTCGTAGATGCACTGCAAGCACACGCGAGCGCAAGTCGCGCGGACGTCCAGAAGCTGTTGATGCACGAGTCTGCAGTCGCGCCTTCGTCATCGAGCCCGCCGCAGCCGCTGTTTGCTCGCTACAAGACGTTCTGGATCTCGAACCAGATCTACATCGAGGCAGCGTCGTACGCACTGCTCGAGAGGCTCGTGCAGCTCCCAGCGATCGCGGAAGTGCGCGAAGAAGTCGCAGAGCTCGATGTCAGCGAGAGCCACAGCAGTGGAAGCAGCGCTGGCAGTGGCAGCCACGCGCCGGACGTTGGCGCAGCGGAGTGGGGCGTCGAGCAGATCGGTGCACCAGCGCTGTGGGCAAAAGGCATCACTGGTGAAGGCGTCGTTGTCGGCAGCATCGACTCGGGCGTGCGTGTCACGCACGAGAGCCTCGCACACAACTTCATCGGCGACCATGGATGGTTCGCGCCGCCAAACAACCTCACGCTACCGTCGGACAAGAGCGGTCACGGTACGCACACGGTGGGGACAATCGTCGGCAGCGGCGGCATTGGCGTCGCACCTGACGCCAACTGGATGAGCTGTCGCGGCTGTCCGAGCGGACTATGCGCGGAGAACTACTTGCTCACGTCCTTCGAGTTCATGGTGTGTCCGACCGACACGAACGGAGAGAACCGAGACTGCTCCAAGGCGCCGCACGTCGTGAGCAACAGCTGGAGCAGCTCTGCAGGCAAGAAGACGTACGTCGCAGCGATTGACGCGTGGCTCGCAGCTGGCATCATCCCAGTCTGCGAGCGGCAACACAGGTCTTGCATGCGGCACGACGCGCTCACCTGGCGACTACTCGACAGTCATTAGCGTCGGCTCGACGGCTGCGAACGGCTCGCTCGCGCTCTCGAGTAGCGAGGGTCCTGCGTTTGAGAGCGGACTGACCAAGCCAGACGTGTCCGCGCCAGGAGTGCTCGTCCGCTCTGCCGCGCATGACAGCGATGTAGGCTACGCAATCAAGTCAGGCACAAGCATGGCGACGCCGCATGTCGTCGGAGCGATCGCGCTGCTGCTGAGCGCGAAGCCAGAGCTCAGCTTTGACGAGATTCGAGCGCTCCTAACACGCTCTGCAGACCGTCAAAGCTTGACACCGCTGAATGCGACGTGCAGCAGTTCAGAGGAAGACGGCGATAGTGCATGGCCAAACAACAACTACGGCGCCGGTCGCGTGAACGTGCTCAGCGCCTACACCGCGCTCACGAGCGCTCCGCACTGAAGATGGTCTCTCAGCTCTCAGTCAAGAGCGACCATAGCAATAGACAGACAGGTAGAGAGACACAGAAGAGCATCGTAGTGAGTGTGCACATTGCTAGCCTTCCCACGTTCATTCATCGACTGCTAGACACGAGAATGAATCGACTGCATTCGCGTCTTGGTCGGGCACCCCGTCTTGCTGTCGGCACGTACACACGCAAGATCAATGGGATCGGATCGTTGGAGACGGTGGGGCGTGACGCTGGGTTGAACACACGAGACACTTGATGCGGATGATCGAGTGACATCTGACTGACTCGAAATCATGAAGAGCTACTTGCGCATAGACGCATAGACTGCACTGCTGCTGCCCCGTCGAGACGCGAGTACACGGCGCGGGTGTCGCGATCAGCGGCTCGAATGACTGTTGTTGCTGTCGTCGCTCGGCTTCCCGCGCATGCGCGCACCGACAACCATCGTCTGGTGCGAGTATGTAACGCGCGCAGTCGGGCAGATGCGGATGATCCATGCCTTGCGCACTCAGATCCATTGCTTCATGCGAGTGTCGACCAGTCCAGAATTCAGTCCAGTCGTCCTCGCTTGCTTGCGATGTTCGCATTGTCCATGCATAACCATTCATCAATCTTCTGCGCCAGACACAAGCGAGACGCCCCAGTGCACACACCGCCACCACTACAATGTTCATGCCCAAGACGCTCGCCGTGTTCGCACTCGCTGTCATCGCCACAGTCTCGGCTCAGAACGCGATCTCTGGCGTCGCCGTGCCGCCTGCAGAGCCACTCTTTGGTGAGCTCAGTGTCACGGCGCTCAGCGCCACGACAGTGGCCGACAAGATGTTTGCCGAAGCCGAGTGCATCTGGAAGTCGCGCGGCTGGAGTGTGCTCTCGAACTCGAGCGGCATT